>PVJN01001696.1:0-96861 GCA_004026805.1 Lasiurus borealis
TTTTATCTTTACCTTTTTCTTCTTCCTCTTAAAGAATACCTTTCAGCATTTCATATAATACTGGTTTGGCAGTGATGAACTCCTTTAGCTTTTTCTTATCTGTGAAGCTCTTTATCTGACCTTCAATTCTAAATGATAGCTTTGCTGGGTAGAGTGATCTTGGTTGTAGGTTCTTACTATTCATCACTTTAAATATTTCCTGCCACTCCCTTCTGGCCTGAATGGTTTTTGTTGAGAAATTAGTTGACAGTGATATGGGTACTCCCTTCTAGGTAACTAATTGTTTTTCTCTTGCTACTTTTAATATTCTCAAATAATGTTCAAATAGGTTTTCAATATCCTGCTCTCTCCCTTCTTCTGGCACCCCTATAATTTGGATGTTGGTATTGCTTGAAGTTGTCCCAAAGGCTCCTTGCACTATCTTCATATTTTTGGATTCTTTTTTTCTTTTTTCTTTTCTGGTTGGGTGCTTTTTGCTTCTTTGTATTTCAAATCTTTGACTTGATTCTTGGGATCTTCTAGTCTGCTGTTGGATGTCTGTATATTATTCTTTATTTCAGCCAGTGTATGCTTAATGTATAGTTGGTCCTACTTCATATCCTTGAGGATCTCACTATATTTCTTGGAGCTTTCTAGAAGATTCTTGAGTAATGGTATAACTGTGGTTTTGAACTCTATATTCAGTATTTTGCTTTCCTCCATTTCTTTCATTTGTGACCTATTTCTTTGTCTATGCATTTTGGCTGCTTCCCTGAGTTGATAGAGTGGCTTTGTGTGCTAGGTGTCTTTTAGAGCCCAGTGGCTCAACCTCCCTAATTACCTGAGGGGGACACTCTTGGTGCACCCTTTTGTGGGCTGTATGCACAGTCTTGTAGTTAAGTTTTGATTGCTGTTGGTATCACTGGGAGGAATTGACCTCCAGGCCAATTGGCTGTGAGACCAGTTGTGTCTACAATGGGAGAACTTCTGTGCTGGAGACACCCTTTTGGGGCAGGACTTGCTTCAATGGAGCTTTGGTACTCACTCAGTCTGCCCCCTGAGTGTGTCTCTTATGATTGAAGAATTGTAATCTGGCTGGTCTCACTCTGCCCACTGAATACACTGGCTCTTGGATCTCCAAGGAGGTGCAAAGTCAGCCACTGCCTGAGGCTACCCAGCAGGAGCTACAGAGAGATCTGCAGATTCCTCCTCTTTGTTTGGGGTTTGGAGGTGCCCAGATGAGGCCCGGCTGTGAAGCAATGCAAGCTGCTGTCCAGCCTTGGGCCTCCTTTTGGAAGCTCTGGTGCTCTCTGACTCAGCTGCAGTTTGTTAGGTTTTAGATTGCAAAAGGCCAGGCCATTCATATGCAAAAGCCTGGGTGCACAACTTGGATAGGGCTATGAATTGGGTGGCGCAGGGTCTTAGGAATCACCAGGACAGAGCAAATAGCAGTGGATGACCATCAGCCTTGCCCCGAAGAGACCCCCAGGTCTCTGTGTCCCATGGCATCATGCTGGAACAATGATTGCTGCAAGTACCTCTGAGAGAAAGCTGCCTTTGCATTCCTGTCTGATGCCAGACATTTCAATTTCTCTCTGTATGAGTCTGAATTCCCAGAGTCTTGCCCAGAACTGGAGTTCAGAGCAATCGGGAGATTGTATCTCCCTCCCAATCGAAAAAGACAACAGTGTACCTAGTTACCAGCCCCTTTAGCACATGTTTCTGTACCTCTACACTTCCACACCCCTGCACCTCCTACCGGACTCAATGTACTTTCCTCCTTCCTTCTAGTTGTAGAATTCCCACTCAGCCAGCCTTTCATAGTTCTGGATGATATCCGTTTCGTCTTTTAGTTGTAGTTTTATGTGGTTGTGCACAGAAGCATGTTCAGGTATTTATCTATGCTGCCATCTTGGTTATTCCAATCACTTATCTTTACTCTAGGACACAGTAATTAAGTCCATCGTCTGCATTCAATCGAACAAGTTCATGCTTTTTTTCTCCCCTGCGACTGTCCAACATAGTTACTTGATCTACAAAATTATCTAATAATTATTCATTAAAATAAATAAATAAGTGATCTTTAAAAAGGGTACCAAACAGAATCATGTCCATGACTGGCACAGGAAAGTCCTTTTCTATATTTCTAGCACTTTGCATGTGTCTAGCATAAACAGGTGTTCAATAAGTGTTTGTTGAATTAAAGGTCCAAGAACATACAATGTCAGCAGCAAGGAAGATATTGCAGCTCATGTCTGCTAAGCCTTGAGTTCCCTCAAACCTCAGCCTAGGAGTTTGCCAACCATACAACATCTTGATTCCAAAAATTCCATTTCTTTTTGGCCCGGTGATTTCCATAATTTCAGCATCAACTCCATCATCGCAATGAAACCATTGGATATCACAAGTTTGTAGTGCCTCGCTTTTCATTTGGCAATGACTTTGTCTCCGGAATGTCATTACAAAATATTTGGGAGAATTTTTCTCCCTTTCCTGAAAACCACACATACAAACTTCATTCTCAGTGCTTTAGAGTTCAGGATCTTTCAGTGGCACTGTCAGCCCCTCTAGCTTACACAGCTGTGTGGTTTCCTTTCTGCAAAGCCACGCAGACAAAAATACACCCCCCAGATGCTGTTGTGAATGTGTGTTCCAGACAGTATATGGAAGGAAGATGAGAAACGAGGCAGCATCACAACAACCTGATATATTCCGACTTCAAGCATTTCCAGTTTTTGTGGGAGGTACTAGTAACAACCAGAGGAGGTATTGCAGTAGGGCTGACCTGTGAGACCTTAAGGCCTGGGGAAGTTTAGCAAAGATATTTCAGCAGGTAGAGAGTGGTAGAAAGCAAAATACACTTTCCCTGTGGAGGAAATACCTAGCTTCCAGAGCAGAAGCGACAATGGGAGAAAATAAGGGAGGAGAGAAAGGAAGGGAAGGCAGGAGAGAGTCTTTTATTTGATTCTCCTGTAGAGTAACTCAAGCATGAAAGACACTCCCCAGTCAAATTAGCCAAGCTCAGAGTGCTCATTATTATGAGAAGAAATTTAGCTATTAAAATAATGATTCGAAAATGCATATGTTGATAATAAGATATGTCTTATTGCTTCTCTCTTTCAGGTTATTGAAATCTCTTAAGAACCATTATCTCATTAAGACTTGTTATATGGTTATAAGGTTGGGGATGGGAAAATTATTCTTCCTTTGCCATCCAGGAGATAAGGAGAGAAGAGTTGTGTGAATTGTTGCAGGTTACCCTGCAACTGTAATTAACGGCAGAAAATATACTGGATTTCAAAGCTGTCTATTCTTGAACTAATGCATTGCCCCACTGTAGTCGAGCTTGATTCATAGTAATCTACTAGAGGCCTGGTGCACAAAAATTCATGCACCTGTAAGGGGGCGGTCCTCAGCCTGGCCTGCCCCCTTTCACAGTCTGGGAGCCCTCAGGGGATGTCCTACTGCCGGCTTAGGCCCAGCGAAGAGTGGGCCCAAGTAGCAGTCTGGTCTCCCTCTGTGGGAGGTGACCAGGCTGATCAGGGGAAGGTGCTGCCCCCATCACCCTGCCACGGTCCTTGCAGCCACCCTAGCTGCATCTAGAAGGACATCTGGCTGTCTGGTCTAATTATCATATTATGCTTTTATTATTATAGATAGATTGGCATATCTGAATAAATCTTAAATGCCTCATTTAAAGTTCTGATAGCTCTGTTTATTTCCTAATTTCGGGGAATTTAAAAAATAATAATAGCAAAAATATTTTGTCTCAAATGAGCCAGAATCTGGCAAAGAAATGTCTACACCAGGTAGATATATATTTTCCTTGGAAAATCTTTAGTTTATATTAAGAAGAGCAATTATCTTCCCCCAAGAAGAATATCTCTCTTAAATCTTGAAAGAGATTGTATTCTGACTTACAAGCATTTCCAGTGTTTGTTTACCATAATACCTTTATTTTTTCCCAGTAGGAGGAGAGATACTGAAAGAATTTGGTAACTTGTACTATTTGCCTGTTCTATGTCTTAATTTCCCTTTCATTATATTCTTATAGAAATATATCATTACACTCTTCATGGCTGCCAATTTCTCTTTGCTTTATTAGAAAAGCTTTTTTAGGGTAGTTGACTTAATCAATTATATCTAGTTCTACTTTTTCAGGTAAAAGAGATGTTGTATGGACATCCAAAACTCTGAAAAGCCTTTGAGTTCAGATCAGAATCTTTTCTATACCAAGTGGATTTCTATTCTTTTTTTTTGCCCACGAGTCTCTTTGCTGTTTTCCTCTCTTGAGGCTATTAGCATAGAGATAGCGTCTTTTATAGATAAAATCTTCCCTAGCGATCACTGCCTCTTTTCTACCTGAAATCCTTATCTTTCATTTTTGATATCGCCATCATTTTCAAAGTAACAATCTGACACATTATAACAACTTGACATGCTTTAAAAAGATGTAAAATATTTTTAGCTGCCTAATATTATGCAGCACTTGGTAAAATAGGCTTGGTATATAGATAGTTTATTTCTACTCTCAGTTGATTATAGAAGAGTCAGGGAAAGAAAGTCCTTTTGCAAATTTTTTTTTTTGCTTTTATTACTACACAATTTCAAAACTTTAAATTACAAAGTATTTATGAAACTTCACAAATTGTTTATGAAAATTCAAAGGGGTCCTAAAATAAAGGCTGATAGACTTAATAGTCCAAGGCCTGCAATAATAGAACATGGGGGTATTCAATATTGCTGTTTGTGAATACTGATGTTCTTTTATTTTTTAAAATATATTTTATTGATTTTTTACAGAGAGGAAGGGAGAGGGATAAAAAGTCAGAAACATTGATGAGAGAGAGACATCGATCAGCCTCCTCCTGCACGCCCCACACTGGAGATGTACCCGCAACCAAGGTACATGCCCCTGACCGGAATCGAACCTGGGACCTTTCAGTCCGCAGGCCGACACTCTATCCACTGAGCCAAACCAGTCTTGGCCCAGTGTTCTTCAGAAATATAAGAAGGGGCATGAAAAGACATGTTGGTGAGAATGACAATGGGAGATAAAGGATTTGAGGTTGTTGGATGAAGAAGAGACTGCTTTCAGAGAATCTCAGTTCCTTAGAATCCTCTTGCCCTCTTCAAAATTTAACTCTCTGTGTCTGTTGTCCATGATCTGCTGATACCATTTCCACACCCATATTTCTAACCTAATGGTTTATTTTGTTGTTCTTTTCCTTTGTGGGCCTCACTGTTTCCTCCTTTGTTGGAAGTCTTCTCAAAGTTTTGTTCAGAGTCACTGTCAAGAAACCTGTAAATTCCTTACCACTTGGAGACAGCACCCTCTGAGACTCAGTGGAGAGCTTCAGTCAGTTGTCACAGCTCCGGCTTCTCCCCGGTTACCAGCACGTCTCTTACCTAAAATGTTAGTAGAAATAGAAATAATTTATATCTATCTCAGATATTTCCTTTATCCTTAAAATATTTCTGTAATGGAATTCTCTCTTAAGGGAGAACAGTAAGACATCTGTGATTCACTTCACATATAACTGACACCATGTAGTCATGGAGAGTCATACTGGGGACCTGGGCCTCTGGATCACTAGGCTCCTAGTGTATCTTCAGCCAATGCTGACAGTATAGCTCTTCTGAGGTCAGATTATCTAATTGAAGACAAGAGGTCTAACATGGAGCCAAGGTAACACCTACAGTTCAAGTGGTCCTGAGTGTGACCTGAGAAGGTACCAGATGGGGCATGGAAAACAGTACAGTGGTACCTCGAGATACGAGTGCCCTAACATACGAGATTTTGGAGATACGAGCTGTCAAGTGAGCGATTTTTGCTTTGAAATACGAGCAACATTTGAGATAGGAGTAATTGCTTGGATCGGCCGGCTGCACATGACCCACCAGCTTACCGCGACTCGAGCATCTCATAGTTTCCCACGCCTCAAGGTTACAGAACGAATTAAACTCGTATCTCGAGGTACCACTGTACTAGATAAAATAGAGCATGAGGATGTCAATAACGAGAGACCGTTCATTCAACTTGTACTTAATGACTTTCTAATGTGCAAGTAACCTAACTTGATGTCTGTGAATTCTACTCATCTGAGTGAATCTTTGCATTTTAGATATGCAAATTTGGGATGTCCCCACACAAGCATTTGGGAATTACTCATTTTACATCGCTAAGCTTTATCTAAAAATGTTCATAATAATATTTACTATACTATATTATGGGGATATAATAAATGTAAAGTGTGCCTGGCTGGTGTGGCTCAATGCCTGAGCATCAACCTATGAACCAGGAGGTCACGGTTCGATTGTCAATCAGGGGATATGCGTGGGTTGTGGGCTCAATCTCCTGTGGGGGTCATGCAGGAGGCAGACGCAATGATTCTCTCTCATTATTAATATTTCTCTCTCTTCCTCTCTGAAATCAGTGCTGATAGATTTAATAGTCCAAGGCCTGCAACAATTCTGAGTTAGCAATTGATGATTGCTGTCTCTTAATTTCTGCTCTATTTGTAAAGAATTTAGGCAAATCATTCTGGTTTAGGCAAATAAAATCAAATCAGTGCTAAAAGTCTTTATGTTCTCTGTTTAATTCTTATACCTTTATTTTCCTCAAATGCCTACACCCTTTTCCTTTTCTTTTTAACTGAAGATATGAGAAGAATAAGTAACACCATTCCTAGTCATGGCATCCAAGAAGATTTTAGGTCTTAGTATCCCCTATGTTCAAAGAAATGGATGTTTACTGCATTCTGCTTGGACCTTCATCTTGTGCTCCCCCTGCTTATTCTACCTTTTTTTATTTTCAGACTCAGACCCACACATTTGACAAGATATGTGAAACCTAGAAGCAGATACCATCACCAAAAATAATAATCCGCTATAGACCAAATTCTTATAAAAGTGTCCCAGCTATTTCTTATTCCGTTCTCCTGTGTGTTTATGTGTGCTATATCCAGCTCATGGGACTTTTAGCCATTTCTTAAGAACTTCTCATGAACGAAAAGATTGTCTAGAAACTTCTTGGGCTCCCCAACACAAGTGACCGTCTGGCTAGTTGAGACTAGTCAGTTTTCCCTTTGCTATGAGCGAGGCACTGGCTGTATATTTTGATACTGGCAATACATTTTATATGCATCTTTCATTAGTCAGTTATTTCTTACATGATCTCAGTCCTCTTAGATTAGTTTCAACATTAATCTTCTATAGAAAAAAGTTTAAGCCAAACCAAACCCAAACAGAACCTCTCATAGACTCAGACACACAGTGATTACCAAAGGGAAAGGGGGTGAGGAAAGGAAGAAGAGGGTAATGCGGGGAATAAGTGATGATGAAAGAAAACTTGACTTGGGATGGTGAACACACAATATAATATACAGATGATGGATTATAGAATTATATACCTGAAACATATTATTTTATTAACCAATGTCACCCCCATGGATTTTTAAAAAGTCATTATTCATGGATCCTCCTCCAGCATAGCTGGATGCCTGGATACATTTTTTGAAGTTATAAAATAACTTCATTTTGAGTTACTTGATCTATAAAATTAAAAAAAAAGTATAACAGCAAAGTATTTTCCAAAGGATTGGTATCTCATTCCCCCTATTTTCAGATGATAAAATACCAAATTTGCTGAAACCAGTTTGGCTCAGTGGATAGACTGTTGGTCTGCGGACTGAAAGGTCTTAGGTTCGATTCCAGTCAAGGGCATGTACCTTGGTTGTGGGCACATCCCTAGTAGGGGCATGCAAGAGGCAGCTGATTGATGTCTCTCTCTCATTGATGCTTCTAACTCTACCCCTCTCCCTTCCTGTCTGTAAAAAAATCAATAAAATATTTTTGAAAAAAAAGATAAAATATCAAATTTGTGGATGGATCCATTTTGGTTATACAGAAATGAATTTAATCTAAAATTAGAATTGAATATGGAGGTTGAGGATTCCATACAGTGATAACTATGGCTTGCTTAGTAAGTATAACCTTTTTGGATTATTTAGAGTCATTGCAGATCAGGAGGAATCTTAATATATGAAAACTAGAGGCCCGGTGCATGAAATATGTGCACTCAGGGAAGTCCCTCAGCCCGGCCTGTACACTCTTACAGTCTGGGAGCCTTTGGAGGATGTCCAGAGCACTCATCAGCTGTGAGCCAGTTCAGGGCTTCTGGCTGAGAAGCACTCCCCCTGTGGGAGCACACTGACCACCAGGGGACAGCTCTTGCTTTGAGTGTCTGCCTCCTGATGGTCAGTGCACATCATAGTGATGGGTTTATTTATAGGATTACAATAGATTATTAGGATATAGATTGCAATTGCATTATTTTTCTAGTTGGAAGAAAGGGAGGAGAATGTTAGAAGGGCCAAACCACTTTGTATACTTTACTCAAAAAAACTTCCTAAAATATTTTATGTCTGCATAAATATATCTGCATAAATTTCTTCAATAGGTTGAGTATTGAGTTCAAACTCTAAACCTAGGCTCAATATTCCACTCAAGTCTCAAGTTCTATTGACTTTCAGTGTGAATCCTCCCTTTGAGCCAATGACCATGCCTTGAACACACTATGGTCTTTATTTTCTCTGAAAATTTGCTAGTCTACATATTTCTTCCCATTGTGCAGGATTCCTTCCCAAATTAGGTCCAACCTATTGTGATTTATCCCTTTTTTTTTGGAGGGGGGAAGGTAATTATTACTTTTTTTATTACTTTTCTATTACACTTGTGTTTGTTATCTAGGACTGCTGGTTACATGTTGTAAGGTCTCAGAAGATAAAGGCTAGTACTTTTCATCTCTCCATCCCCAATCACACCTGATACATAATGTGATTCTCAGCATATACTTGTTTGATTCCTAGACTCCTCTACTGAAATAAAAGAGAAGACCTCCTGGGCTTGTGTACAGTAACCTCAGGTCACATTCCTGGGGACCAAGTTTTTCAATATTAGACATGATGGCATGGTTCCCAAGAGCATTTCTCTGTGCTCTTGCGGTGATTTTTCAAAGCCACATTATCTCAACAGAGAGCCGATCCAGTGGTTCAGGCTATTATTTAAACAGTCACTAATTGAACAGCGAAGTGTTCTGCTCACCTATGATTGTGTAGGGAACTATAAATATATGTGCAGTTGTGTAATTATCTCCACCAACGCTACCCTTCAAAATGGCTAATTATCACAAACATATGAAATGTAAGTGCTATCTCTACGTGCTATTCGAAAGGACTCACACAGGTACTGTAATTCTATAAGAAATATGAAGTATGATTTCATCTGCCCAAATGCATATTGCCTGGCCTGTTACTTTCCCAGCAATTTGTGCTTCTGGCTTGCCCTCTGAGACTCCAAGGATTGGAGCTATAATTTCAATAACTAACTCCTGCTTTGGACACTAATTTCCAATAGTTAAGTTTACTGAGCTGGAACCCTAGTCTTCCCATGACTGAATTCCTGCACCCGTGATATTCATTGCCTCAGAATATTGGAGCCAACTACTAGCTGAATGACTCAGGCAAAATTACTTAACCCTTTCTAGTCTTTAAAATCAAGGTACTAGCAAATTTACATGGTTATTGTGATAATTAAATAATGCGACATATATAATGCATGTCACATATGTTTAATATGTTTTCTTTCTACTTGCTGTTCTGATCCTGCCTATAATTTAACCTATTAGTCTTGATATGCCAGACTCCAACTTAATTCTCCTTTGTTGTTCCTTTTCTCATACCAAGTAGCAGGGATGGATGAAGCCACTGAAACATGGCAAATGTATCTATATATACATTTATCTATATCTATATCTATATCTATATCTATATCTATATCTATATCTATATCTATATCTATATCTATATCTATATCTATATCTATATCTATATCTATATCTATCTATCTATCTATATATATACATCTATATGTATCTTTATATATATATATATACATCTATATATATCTTTATATATCTATATCTCTATATCTATCTATCTATCTATCTATCTATCTATCTATCTATCTATCTATCTATCTATATTCTGAGTGGCCAGATTATTATGTTCTATGAATGTATAATCAGGCCACTCAATGTATATCCTATAGAATAAAAGGCTAATATGCAAATTGTCCCCTCAGCCAGGAGTTCAACCAGCAGGCAGGCTGGCCAACCGCCCATGTTCTCCTTCCCCTGGCCAGGCTGGCTGGACCCCATCCATGCACAAATTCATGCACCGGTCCCCTAGTATATACAGAGTGACCAGATTATTATTATTATTATGTATTCAGAGATCATAATAATCTGGCCACTCAGTGTGTGTGTGTGTGTGTGTGTGTGTGTGTGTGTGTGTGTGTATGGTGTTTGTTATGTCATAGATGTTTTATTTTTTGAAAAGAAAGGGTATATTGTGGCTGTAACATAGAAACCAGGGGAAGAACGGTGTAAGGTGAGACTGGGAGGCTAAACAAAAACTAGATCATTTGGAGCTTCGGGGGCTCTAGTAAGAAGCTGTATTCCTCAGGATTCTCTCATCGATTTCCTTTCTCTGCTGCCTCCCTCGTTTGGAGAATGTTCTCTTTCCTGATATGTCAAACACTGTCTCTGTGGTATACGAGTTGACCAAAATTTGCTATAGGATTCCAGAAATGTGTTTGTACTCACTGTACTGTCAGCTCCTTCCCCGTGCTTTTTTGTTTCCCTCCAAGTCAATGGGCCCCTACCCAGAATCTTCCCATTTTGGAGTTTGTATAGACATTACGCTATAAATCCACAAGGGGAAAGATAACAGTTCTTGCCATCGTATAGCTTACACTTTAAAAATAATAATTATAGAAAAATCACATTTAAAATTATTCATCCTTCAGATTTTTTTAACCACTCATTCTCATCTTTGTTGCTGCTTCATCTCTCCAACCGTTAAGTTTTTGCCATTTTCTAGGACTTGCTATATAGATCCTTTCTCTGGCTCTCAACTTTATATTACCAGCTTGGATCTCAGCTCTGGATTACAGGATGGTATGAATTATAATATGAGCCTCTCCTTATCCTCTCTATTGGGACATATAATGGGCATTTTGCTTATCTTATTTATGGGGGCTTGAAAACCATGTCCACAAATGCTTTGACATTCCTCCCCACTTTTTCTTGAAAGTGACTAACCATAATGAGTCACTTCTAATGAAAATAATGCTGAGAAAGCGCTGGCGTAATTCTAAGACGAGTTTAGAAAAGCTAATAAGGTAAATAGGCGACTGCCTAGCTAGCTCTCTAAGATACACATCTTGGGAGTCCTGCGTTGACATGGAAGAAGACTGGATGACCTGAAGCTGCCATACTACAGAGACTATGAAGAGACTGCACGGAGACAGAGATGCATGAGGATCTCCAACCCTACTGGCCCTCAGATGTTTGAGTGTTTTCAGCATCAACTGCAAGACAATGAGAGAACAAGCCCTCAGATATTCTGGCCTCTTCCTTCAAGATTCTTAGCTGATGCCAAATGGAGCAAAGATGAGTTACTTCACTCGATCCCTGCCCAGACCACCGATTTGTGAGCAATATCATTGGGGTGGCTGGTATAAGCCACTAAAATTTTCAGTGTTTTGTTTTGCAGTTATCTTCACTGAAATAGCGTCTGAAACGAAGGTCTTGACATTCTCCTTCACGTCTGTTTATGGTTCAGTCTTTCCACTTCAATTAATACCAAGTCTGCCCTCCCACTTACTCAGGCCAAACTTTTGTCAACCACCTTTTGTCTCTCTCTCACACCCTTCATCTGATCAGTCGACATATTATATCATCTTGACCTCCATAAAGACCCGGAATGTGGCTATTTTTCACCAGTGCCGCTGCCACAAACACATCATTATTTTTTGTATGGATTGTGTGTGAACAGTCCCAATTACTGATCCCTGCCTCTCACTCATGGCTCTGCAGCTTCTCTCATCTGGAAGTGGAGAAAAGGTTCCTTGTCTTTGATCTTCAGTCCAGCATGCGATTTGCTTTTGGAAATGCGAGGCAAGTAGAGAAATCTTGCCTCTAACTACTTGTTTTCTTGCTTGTCTTCGACTGACTTGAGGTTAAGCCTGGGTTGTCTTGCTGGAAAATGAAAGCCATGGGCACAGAGCCAATTCGCTCAAATGGAGTCCATTCCCGTTCAGCAAAGCTCTCTGGCCAGGCAACCTGCAGCTGACCCCAGGCATGAATGAACTCAGCAATGACCATGAGATTACCCAAGCTAATTCACAGACATGAATGGACTCAGCAATGACCATGAGACTTTCCGAGCTGACGCCCAGGTTCAGGAGCAGTTGCTTACCATTCTAAATCTTTGTGTTTTGTCCTTGCTTTTATGTGGTCTTTGTAGAGCCACACGATAGCTTTTACAGGAATTGAGGCTAGGAGTTGATATGTTAAAACCTAAAGTATGTCATTGACTTCATCTCCGGATATGGGCCACAGGCTAGAAAAATGTGTAGGAAATTGCTATCGCAAAATTGAAAAAAAATGGGGGCTGTTCCATATAACTGAGAGTTGGGAGAGAAGTATCTTAGAAGGTGGAATATGTGATTTTCTTTCTTTTTTGCTTTGGACAGAGATCTCAAGGTGAAAGTGAGAGTGTCAGCTGGTTTCTTTTACTGCCTGTGTAAGATATATTACCTTAAGGACAAGATACACTATACAAATAATTGGCTTGCTTGAAAACCAGAACTTAAGGGGTTATATATATCTAGTGCTTATAAAAATGCTTGAAAATAAGTGTTCGTCTGGGCAGTGTGCCTCGGTAGTTAAATGTTGACCTACGAACCAAGAGTCATGGTTTGATTCCAAGTCAAGGCATTTGCCTAGGTTTGGGGCTCAATTCCCAAGGGGCAGGGGAGGCATGCAGGAAGTAGCCTAACAATGATTCTCATTGTTTCTCTCTCTCCCTCTCTCTTCCTCTCTGAAATCAATAAAAATATATTTAAAGAGGAAGTGCTCAATAAACATTTGTGGCACTATTTATTTACAATTTCAGTAAGTATTATTAAAAAGAGGTATGGAGCTCCATGAGAGTCTAGCACAATAACAACCATCTCCTTAATCCACTGCCAGAGATGTTTAAACTAGAATAGATGCTTCTAGAAGGCTTAATTAGCATCGTGTAAACACAGTGGTACCCTGGCAGGAACTTCGATTGTAGACTTCTGAGTTACTGGGAGGATAAGGCACCCTTTCTGAAGTCACTCACACAATACTTCTTAGATATCTATGTGCATATTTCCTGCTCATATACAGTGGTACCTCGAAATACGAGTTTAATTCGTTCCATAACCTTGAGGTGTGGGAAACTATGAGACACTCGAGTCGCAGTAAACAGGTGGGTCATGTGCAGCCGGCCGATCCACGTGATTACTCGTATCTCAATTGTTGCTCATATTTCAAAGCAAAAATCACTCGCTCGACGGCTCATATCTCAAAAATCTCTTACGTTAGGGCACTCGTATCTCGAGGTACCACTGTAGTTCCTTTTAGGTTGTATTTCTCAGCCATACCACTATATCTGACTTGTTAAAAATATCCTTCCAGCTGAAACCGGTTGGGCTCAGTGGATAGAGCGTCAGCTTGCGGACTGAAAGGTCCCAGGTCCGATTCCAATCAGGGGCATGTACCTTAGTTGTGGGCACATCTCCAGTGTGGGGCATGCAGGAGGCGGCTGATCAATGTCTCTCTCTCTCATCGATGTTTCTGACTCTCTATCCCTCTCCCTTCCTCTCTGTAAAAAAAAATCAATAAAATATATTTTTAAAAAATATCCTTCCAGGAAGACATTAAGACCCAGAAATAAAATACCTTAAAAGGGCTCTCAGTAATAGAGAATGATTTTTTTTTCATTGTCTGCCATTCGCAGGATGAGTTTTCTGTCTGAAAACTGACCGAGGTTTGTTATCTGCTCTGACCTTTAGGTTCACTTACAAGCTGTTCTTCACCTAGATCTGGGCCGTTAGCTTTTCCCCATGTTAACTACTCCTCACACTTTCCCTCCTTCTGTTTGTTTTTCTTTTTCAACCTCCCGGTTCACTAGCATCATTTTAACTCAGGTCTTGTCTCCAAAACGCTGCTTGGTACAGTCTGCATCCGTGATGAGTCTGGGCAGGGAGGAGGGCATCTCTGGGCATTTCCGGTCCAGGCCTGACCCCCGGCAACATTAGCTAATCTGTCCCTCAGGTCGGTCCTAATTCAACAGGAGATTGGTCCCGAGGGCCAGACGATACCTGGGAAATAATCATTTCCCCGGTTCTTCAAATGCACATCTGTTCAGGGAAGAGCGATTTTAACGAGCACAGTCTCCAGGGAGGGAGTTTGAAACTGCTTATTAGTGATCTCACATTCGGCAGGAAGCTTTTCTAAGTGAACCTAAAGCTATGGAATCAATCCTGTTTCCTGAGCAGACTCCCCGGTCTGTAAAGAAGCCCTCCGTTTCAGAGCATTTTTCCAGCTCACAAACAGGGATCCCGCAGCTCCGATGGCTGCGTTCTATGTTGAAGCTTGCCTCCCAATATTATATTTTTTTTTCTAGTCAGTAAAACTAAATATAAGCGATGCCTGGCACCCTCTAAAGCAAGTTAGGCAAGGTTCCCTAGAGAACTGAACAGTCAGAGGTCACTCAAGAGTCCCTGCAAGGAGGATGTGAGGACACATGTATCTGTCTAACTAGCACATTATCCGTCTAACTAACACAACATTATCTGTCTAACTAGCACAACATTATCTTTCTAACTAGCACATTATCTGTCTAACCAGCACATTATCTGTCTAACTAGCACAATATTACCTGTCTAACTAGCACATTATCTGTCTAACCAGCACATTATCTGTCTTACTAGCACAACATTATCTGTCTAACTAGCACATTATCTGTCTAACTAGCACAGCATTATCTGTCTAACTAGCACATCATTATCTGTCTAACTAGTATAATATTATCTGTTTAACCAGCACAACATTATCTGTCTAACTAGCACATTATCTGTCTAACTTGCACACCATTAGCTGTCTAACTAGCACAACATTATCTGTCTAACTAGCACATTATCTGTCTAACCAGCACATTATCTGTCTAACTAGCACAATATTACCTGTCTAACTAGCACATTATCTGTCTAACCAGCACATTATCTGTCTTACTAGCACAACATTATCTGTCTAACTAGCACATTATCTGTCTAACTAGCACATTATCTGTCTAACCAGCACATTATCTGTCTAACTAGCACAATATTACCTGTCTAACTAGCACATTATCTGTCTAACTAGCACACCATTAGCTGTCTAACTAGCACAGGCAGAGCTTCAACGTCGTCGTAAGGAGTGTGGCTTTCTTGAAGAGCCAGGATGGAAACCTAGCCCCCTGCCCCAGGGCTGGTTTTGTTTGCACTCTTACCACTTCTGTCTCTAGCATTTTCTTCTTTAAATCTCTGCAGTAATTCTTGCTCAGGGCAAAAACGTCACTGCATAATGAAAAGTAAATGTCTCTCTCATCTCAGACCTTCAAGTCTTTCCCGGGACAAATAATGTTAAGAGTTTCTGACCTACCGTTCAAGAAAGTTTCCAGGCATATGCAGGCACGTCGCCTTATTTTAAGGAGACAAATGAGAGAAACCCATGTCCACACTGCTGCACCTTGCTTCTGTCCTTTTAACGTCTTGAAAACCTTTCCATAATCAGCATGTAGGAATGGACTGCCTACTAATAACGGCTATCAAGTATTTCATTGTTGGCACGTACTATACTTTAAATGGTGGGCAGTTAAACTGTTTTAGTCTTTTGCAACTAGAAAAAAAATAAAATAGTATAATAAAAATCATTGTGCTTTCACATTTGCACACATGGGGTACTGTATATTTAAGAAAAATTCCTATTATAAATTCCCATAGTTTGAAAGTCATATGTGCATTTTAACGAATTGCTGGATGCTCCTAAGAAGTTACAGCAATTAATATTCTCCCCAAAATGTATGAGACTACCAAGATCCTCCTCCTTTCAGCAACACTGTATTTTTGTGTTTTTTTTTGGTGAATACGATTAATGAAAATGGTCTTTCAGCTTCCAAATGATTAATCCATTTGCATATCTACTCTCCTTTATGATAATCTTATTTTATCTGTATTCATTAGTTTCTCTATTGGTAAAATCAGATGATAGTGATACCACGCTTAAAGTGTTTCTGTGAGGCTTAAATAAATACCAATAAAGCACTCAGGACAGGGTCTGACACAGCACTTGGAAATTAATTGCTACTTCTCATTGCCTTCCTCATTATTATTATAATTGTCACCTTATATTCTCATGCACAGCTTATGTTTCTTCACGTGTAAATAGTCTATTCTGTGCTTTGCTCATTTTCTTATTGGATTATTGATATATTATTATATTAGTTTATTCAGATCCTCTGCCCAGTTTTAAATAGTTTCTTTTTTTTTTTTTGCTATTGAGTTGTCTGAGTTCTTAATATACTTTAGATATGAATCCCTTATCAAAAATGCAGGCTTACCTCAAAGATATTGTAGGTTCTGTTCCAGATGAATGCAAGAAAGTGAGCATCACAATGAAGCGAATCATAATCTCATTACTGGTGGAGGGTCTTGCTTTCAGTGTGTAAAATAGGCAATATCAACATTCAACACTGAAGTACAATAAAGCAAAGCACAATGAAGTAAGGGATACCTGTATATGATTTACAATGTATATTTTTTTCTATTTGGTAGGTTGCCTTTCCTGATGTTGATGGTTTCCTTTGCTATAGAAGCTTTTTAGTTTAATGTAGCCCCACTTGTTTATTTTTCAAACTTGGTGCCAAATTAAAAAAACAAAAAAACATGGCCAAACTTTCCACTTATGTTATTCTACAAGGCTTATGGTTTTAGGTCTTACATTCAAGTTTTCAATCCATATTGAGTTACTTTGGTGCATGGTGTAAGTGATCCAGTTTCATTTTTTGCATATGGCTGTCTGGTCTTCCCAGAAGTATCTATTAAAGAGACTCTTCCCATAGTATTTTCTTGATTCTTTTGTTGTAAGTTAATTGACTATATGGGTTTTGGTGTATTTTTAGACTTTATCTATGTGTATGTTTTCATGTCAATACCATACTGTTTTGATGATTATTTTGTAATATAGTTTGAAATCAAGGAATGTCATGCCTCCAGCTTTGTTCTTTGTCATGATTGCTTTGGCTATTCAGAGTCATGAGTTTCTATACAAATTTTAGATTTTTTTGTTTTATCTGTGTACAATTGCCATTGGAATTTTTTTTCCTTTTTTTGGTCATTGGAATTTTGATGAGAATTTTGTTGAATCTATAGATTGCTTTGGTACTATAAACATTTTACCAATATTATTTCTTTTTTCAATCCATGAGCATGGGATAGCTCTCCACTTACTTTTGTCTTCACTTTCCTTCATTAGTGTCTTATAGTTTTCAGGGTACAGGTCTTTAACTTTGTTAATTTTTTTTCTGGGTATTTAATTATTTTGATACAATTATAAATGGTAATGTTTTCTTCATTTCCCTTTTGGACAGTTTGCTACTAGTGTATAGAAATCTTAAGGTCACTCAGTGAGTTTATTATTAACAACAAAGTCAATGGTTATATTTTATTACTATTAATAATAGTACTTTTAGTAGTAGGCTATATTTTTTATGGTAGGATGAAGCAAATGAGTTCATATTCTATGTTGTTATAAACCAAGATCTCCAGGGTGAAAGATGCTATAATGAAATAAATGTAGTGAAAACTCCTTGTAGTGATATAGTTAGACATATAAATGCAAATTCACAAGTTTTCAAATATGTTTTTTCCTCACTTTGTCCACTGAAAAGGCTGGAAAGTGAAAGTATCCAGTAGCAGTGAGTGAATCAGTACCCAAATCTGATTTCTAAAACCATTTCTAAGTAAAAGAAAACAGAACTCCTTGAAAAATTGACTGATTTTAGGATGTTCTAGTTATCTACTGCTGTGCAATAAATCACCCCAAAACTTAGTGATTTACAAAACAACAGCATCAATATTTCTCAGAATCTGTAATCTGGGCAGGACTCAGCAAGGACAACTTATCTCTGTTCCTTTCAGTGCTGCCTGGGGAAACTCGCTTCCTGGAAGCTACACTCACTCGAACGCCCCACTCTCATGTTGGGCAAGGAATTCTGGGAAGACTCAGACCGTTGGGGCTAGAAGAGCTGGGGGTAGACTATCTGGAGCTCCTTGTACATTTTTTT
Source organism: Lasiurus borealis (assembly GCA_004026805.1). Classification (NCBI taxonomy): domain Eukaryota; kingdom Metazoa; phylum Chordata; class Mammalia; order Chiroptera; family Vespertilionidae; genus Lasiurus; species Lasiurus borealis. The sequence goes on from PVJN01001696.1 coordinate 18,243, forward strand.
TAACCTGCCTGTGGTCTCTGTAGCTGGGTGGCTTCAGGATAATTAGACTTCTTATATGTAAGCTCAGGACTCCTAAGGAATATGTCTCAAAAAAGAAAAAGCCATATATAAACTCCTCTCAGGACCCAGTCTTGAAAGCATTATTTCTGTTTGATTTTATTTGTTAGAAGTGAGTCATTAGGACTAGCTATTCCCTAAGGGGAAGGCAGGTAGAATCCACCTTTTGATGGTAGTATGTGAAAGAATTCGTGGATAGATTTGTTATGAAACCACAGGTTTATGGGAAAATATAATGCTTATGCTGAAAATCAAGATAGTGCTCAAAGACTAATGAAAATATGTCAACAAGACGCAAGAGCCAGCTTAAGGATGCTCTTCCTGACCCACTTTGGGACAATTTATGCATCATGTGAATAACAAGTGGAATTAGTTATAACATTTGAATAAATAACCTCTGAGTCTATAATGATATTCAAAAGATAGAAGAAGGTTAGCAAAAGTTTTTCTTTTATAGGAATTATGGTCAACTCACATAGAAAGAAATGATAGAATTTGAATATCACTATTTTGGAAGTTCTAGTGCAAGAACTGGTTTAGGCAAGGGACATATGTGTATGTTAAACCCATTAGGTGAATGTTTATTGGAAAATTGTATTTTCACATGGTGCCAAAGGATGAATCTGAGGTTACTTACAAATTGTAAAGGGCGGGAGTATATATTAACATGGAAAGATTTGGTCATTGCTATTTTCACCAAGTGATCAAATTTGGGATCAGCAATAGTGAGACTCCTTGACCTTTTATAACCCTTTAATGCCCTTGTTGTTGAGCCATGTAAGGTATTAAGCATCTTCTGTTTGAGATATTTATGTTTCTAGTGATTAACCCAAATTCAACCATGCCTCTTGTTCTGATGTTGAGTTTACAGAAATAAAAAAGCACTATAGAAACAAATTAAAATAAATCAAGAAAAAAAGATCAAATATCCCAAATGTGAGACACCTCTAACAAATTTTGCCTGGATTCTTAAAAAAAATGACAGTATTAGGGGAAAAGGGTGAGAACCTCTAATGTAACCTAGTATAAGTGATTAAGGTCCATAAAAACAAGTAGACTGAAGTAACCTTAATAGGATCTTGGTATAGTAACATAGCACAAAAGAGGTAGAGAAAGGGAATGTCAGACATTCTTGGGGACAACTAAGGACATTTGCACATGGGCTGATTATTAACTCACACATGCCTAAAATGATGTTTGAAAAGCAATCTACTAGACTGAACAAATTTATAGGCCTAATGAATTGTATGATTTTCAATTAGACTTTACCATCCTCCAAGAGAAAATTTTAAAAATTTATGAGTAATACTTGCATTATTGAATTAAGTGCAGACGCCAACAGGGTGACTCTTTGGAATTTAATTGTATATAACTACGTAACTACAAGTAGTTATATACCCATAAAATAGCTAGAGTAATTGGAAAAGTAATTTCATGAGATTCATTAGTAATACTTTTTCCTTAAAGGGACTAATAGGAAAGGGGATGGAAAATGATGACTGTGAGGATGAGGGAAGGTAATAGGGCTCTGGTGATGTGAGATCACCTGCCCCTCCATTTCCTGCATTTATTTCCTTAGAGAAACGCTGTCCCTGATGGAATGGGATCTATTCAATAACAACAAAAATAAATGACTAATCGTACAAGATCAAGAGTTGAAATTCAACCCAGGATGGCAGGTCTCTGAGCACTATAGTGAGCGCAGACATCGAGTGAAACCTAACTCGCAGCTTCATCATCTCAGATTCCAGGAAATGGATCTTCTTGAAAGAAAGTCAGATTTTGTTTGAAGAAGTCATCTTTCTTTGAATACACACGTATTGATGGTTTTTCTCTTGCTATGTTTTCAATTGCCACGTTCTATTGAATTTTTAAGTTAAACGTGCATGAACTCAAAATTAGCATTACAGAAAAAGATAATGATTACCAATACCATAAAAAAGAAAAGATTATGTTTTTAGTCAAGAAGAAGGAAGCCATCTTGTTCAGAATAAAGAGCTTCATTGAGCTGACACTTATGGATAGAATTCCCTTTCTGGAATGTAGGTGCTTCAAAACCTCCAAAAATGGACACATTTGAAAATTAACTGGTTCAACAATAGTCCTACTTCCGACCCTAACCCAACAGTAAGAGTAGATTGAAAAAAACATATAGCTGACACAGATGCGTTTTGATATTTTTTCCATATGATCCATTTCCTCTCAGTATTATGCCATCCTTATAAGGCCCCTCTACTGTTCCAAGGGACTTCTGAAGTTCTGAGAATCTCTCCAACTCTAGACTTTTTGGCAATCTGGCTGAAATTAGTCATAGCCTCTGTCTGTTCTGCTGTTCTAAGAGATTTTTTTTGGTTGAGGTCAGCATTAGCTAACACATATATAGTGCTGCCAGCTTCTAAAGTGTTTTTCTATATATCATCTTACCTAATCCTTATATTAAACTTATAGGTCATTATCTTTCCTATGCTATAGATAAGAGGAGAGGCACTGTGGAAACGATATTCTGTTCTTCTCTGCTTCAACCACCATAAAACATCCTGTGATCTAAAGGAATTTCCTCCTTGCAAAGCAGTTGGAGCAGTGGCTGGCACACAGTACACCCCATAAATTATTATCGTTAATAAATCCATGCTTCTCCAATTGGAGGACACACGTCCTCGAAGGGTGCCCAGGGCACCGAACTTAATGCATGTTCTTGGGCCATTAAGCTCACTTTATGGTAAATGATTTCAAGCATTATTTTTATTACAACAAATATCACGAAGTAAAAGGAAAAGTTTGCATGAATGTAAAGATACAATATGGAACGTGAAAAGACTTTCAGTCTTGCAGCATGCTGAGCTGATGGACACCCCAGACCCTCTGAAGTACACGATCTAGTTGCTGTTACTTCAGCAGAAACATTGGGAAAATTCCCGTTGTGGGTGTTGTTCCCACTTGTCTCAGGCTCCAGGGAGGCAGTTAGGCAGGGACAGCTGATCGGACTCAGCCAGCCTTACGAAGCACCTTTCTCGCCCACATAAATCAAGATTGGTACTTTGATAGAGTTCTTGAGATATGCTGATGGGATGATGAAAGAATTTCAGGAACTTCTCCCGTCTCCATAGACCTACTCATTCGACCCTGTAACAGCCTTCAATTTTCACCATGATTATAACATTTCAAAGCAGATTTCCAGAGAAATGATTCCAATTGGCTGATTTGACAGATTAGGCTGCTGAGGACCGAAGTAGTAGAATAGGACACACAGCAATGTAAAAACAGAACTAGAATGGTTTTTAGTTTCTTATCCCTGATTCAGCGCTATTTCCTCTTTCTTTATTTGAAAAAAAAAAAAGCTTATTTCAAGCAAGCAATTATACTACCTAAGAGGGATAGGTCAAATGCACACACAATTAGTAAGGACACAGGGGCCAGGAGCAGAATGGACATATTACATAAGGTTAATTGGTGGGAGTAGAACATGGGACATGGGTCAATGTCTAGAAGATGGACCTTGCCCTATCCGTGCCAGTCTCCCTCAGTAGCCTGCCTGGGGGTCTGGGATTGACAGACAGTGGGTTTCCAAGGGTCTGAGGATCAGTAACTGGAGAGAGATAAAGAACACTAATGCTGAGAGGGAGAGGGCCATCCAGAAAGGCAGAGGGAGAAAAAGTCAACTCTCTACAAACCCCCACCCCTGCCTTTGTCTATGAAGCTCCCCAGTGCCTCAAACCCAGTTCCTCCCGAGTTTCTTTGCAGAATGAAAGCAAACACACTGAGCACTGTTGACCAGAAGCAGCCAACGATATGCCAAGGAGCAGTTAACCCTGAACTTGTAATTCTGCCACAGAGGAAATGCTGATGCGAAATTTAGCACGAAATCAGAGGAGAAAGCAACTGGCCCAGAAAAGAATGAATAGTCATAGCTGCATGTCAATGCGGGTCCCTTTCAATGTCCCCCATCAAGGCCAGCATGTCCCAGCATCAGCCTGAGATCAGTAATTAAAACCGACATCTAAGAATCACAATCTCAAATCTCCTTAAAGTGGTCAAATAGCCCAAGCTGACCATATATATTCTCATCTCAGCTTCCAGCTATTTGGATTGAGTTGTTAGGTTTTCATTGAAAACCAACTATGACTAATAATCATAACTATATACAGTTCACTCTGTGCCAGGCACCATTCTTAAACTCTTACTTTCATTTGATCCTCACCATAAACGTATGAGATAGGTACTGTCATTATGCTCATTATGCAAATAAAAAACAGGAGCTCAGAGAATATAAATAACTTGCGCAAGGTTTGTTGGCTAGTGAGTGAGTGGGACCAAGATTCCATCTCTAAGGTTTGTGTTCTTAACCTGTTTCCTTCTGCTGGAGACCTGGCTCCAGGGAATTTGTGGAACTACGGAGTATGTCTTGGAAACAAAAGACAAAGCCTCACATGTGGGCAAGGGAGTCAGGGAAGAGGTCCCGTGCAAAGATGCCCAGTCAGTCACCTGAACGAGGAGCAAGGATTAGCGTGCCAATGAGGAAAGAAGTGGGGGGCTGCAGAGGAAGGAGGACCCGGTACTACAACCTGAAGAAGAAAGAACCTGGAGCGTGTTTTGGCAAATGAGTCCTTTTTGATGTGATTGGGACATAGAATTTGAAAGAGAGAAACGTGAGATGGAAAAGTACGCAGGGACCAATCCTCAAGGGGCCTTGCATTGCCTTTAATAAATGAGTTGTGGGTGGGGGTCTGGACAGGGCAGTCTCTTTCCAGTCTCTCTTTCAGGATAAATGGGCCCTGTGAGGTGATTTTGCTTTCTTTCATATCTAACTAACATACGGAGATGTAATTGTTGACATTTCTGTTCAGCATGGTAAGCAATGTAGCAGCATACTGGCTTTCTCGACTTTTTTTTTTCTCATTCCAGTGTAGTCTTTAGACAAACATTCAAGGTAAAATCATGTCCTCTGGCCACCATCAGTTTCTCTTAAAGACTAGAGGCCCGTTGCATGAAGACTCGGCACTGGTTTTCCTCTGGCATCCAGGACCCAGGCCTTCACTCTGGTCACAGTGGAGAAGTCAAGCCTCTTCAGTCTCCAGTCATCTTCAGTCTTCAGTCTTTCAGTCTTCAGTCATCTTCAGTCTTCAGTCTTTGCTCCGTGCCTGTGTATGCAAATTAACCTGCCAGCTTTAGTGTGTTAATTTGCACACTCACTCCTGATTGGCTGGTGAGCATCATGGATGTATGGTCAATTTGCATATTTTCTTTTATTAGTGTCGATTATTTCTGCACTGTCAGAAGACTCACTATCTCCTCCAGATCCTGCCTCAACCATAGGAGCCTGCAAACTCTCATAATGACGATGGATTGATTCTCAAATGTGTAGACATGGTGATTATAGACACCAAGTCTGTGTTCAGACCTTGACTATACCACTTCCCAGCTTGAGAAGGTGGGGCAAAACCTTAGCTGCTCTGTGTTTTAGTCTTATCATCTATAAATGGGGAGCAGAGCACCTACCAGTAAGATTTATAGAAATGATTAAGTGGCTTATTACATGTCAAGCACCCTGAACAATGTCTTCCACTTAGGTACTTAATAAACATTAGCTTTTATTGCTATTTGTCATAGATAGATAGAGGTTGTGGCATGAGCAAAGCACTATGGGAATACAGAGAAAGGAGCACTTTATTAGGGTAGAGAAGTATTCAGGAAATATATCACATTGGCATTTTTCTGTGTTCTTTTTTTCTTCTTTTTTGAGAAAAGACAATCATAATACCATCCTTCTCCCCATCCCCTCAGCATTACAACAAGTAATTCTTATCTCTGAAGGAATGTTCATTGCAACCAACTTGAAGAGGGTCCTTGTAGACCTGTAGGTCAAGTTGTCCCTGATACAGAAAGGCTCAAGATATCATTTGTCCAAATTTTGTTCTAGAAAGTTGATGTGTGTACTTACTTTTTAAAAATATGTGCATCGGGGTTGTTAAAAAAAGAACAGACTGTCCTTGAGCACTCATTTATAAACATCTTCACCTGTGCTTTTCAGTGAACTAAAAAGATGTTAGCTGTGCAGTTTGAATTCCCCTGCGGTGGTGGCATGGAGCAACTGAGAAACGTTATCTTAATTCTTACAACTGTAATATCTGGCATAGCCATTACTCCCATGTTCAACCGTTGAAGAAACCAAGAAGCACAAGTTGAGTTGTCTGAGTTGACAAGTCCAGGTCATGAAAGAGCTGGAATTAAAGGCACGTGCTCTTCTCTACAGGATGCCAGTGCCACACGCATGGGTTTAAACATTCTCCAGAAGGTATCGTTGTGTCTGTGTTCTGATAACCTCTCCCTGGGAAAACTGCAGGTCTTTCCATCAGAAGAGGTTTTCAGGTTCTTTCTGTTTTTTTCCAGCGCTGCTTGCTACTTTGGTCCTCTTTATATCTTTGGTGGCTCAGCCTACGGCTTCTACCTAATTCAGCTTTTCCACCTCATTTAACCAAGTGCCAGCGCCATGATGGACTTCTCTACGTTCCCAAACATAAGACGCTGAGTGGAAATTCTACTCAATACCCCAATCCTTTTAACTCTAATTAAGCCTATTTCAAGCTTCTGTCTGCATTTGGAGCTGACATTTTAACTGGCTGCTCAAGGACAGGAGGAGAGAGAATGTTCTCGCTGCCTTGGACTAAAGTCGTTTTTTACGTTGGCGAGAAATACAAATCTCCAAAGTAAACTGCCCCTGCTCCAGTGGAAATTTTCCGTGATGCTAATCACTTCCGGAGATGATGTTTTAGCCACCGGTTAATACCCATCATGTTTTGCGCGCTTGATGTTGCTTCACCCTTTGCCTTGAATCCATTCAAGAAGGCATTACCTTACCTGCTACCCCAGAGGAAATAAATTGCCCAACATTTGTCGGGCCACATCTCTTCTTGGCCAAGCTATTTTCTATCTGCCCAACGAGAATGGAGCTGCTTTCACACCGCCTGACAGATTGATTACCCAGAGTTGGATGTTGTTTGGCAAAACTTAGCTACCAGATTCTTTGTTTTTGTAAGGCAGTGCACTGTGGGAAATCTGCGTGTATGTACACATATCTGTTACTGATTTAGCCTCAGCCCCATGGGTCATGAAGTCTGCTTGGCCTCAGCAATACAAGATCACTGAGAAGAGATGCGACAAACAATAAAAAAGTAAGATTCAAAACCAACTGCTCAATCCTGGCACTGCGTAAAAGAAAACACCTGTTGCCTCCTCTTTCTTTCTTTCTTCCTTTCTTTCTTTTTTAATATATTTTATTGATTTTGTACAGAGAGGAAGGGAGAGGGAGAGAGAGTTAGAAACATCAATGAGAGAGACATCAACCAGCTGCCTCCTGCATGCCCTTTACTGGGAATGTACCCGCAACCAAGGTACATGCCCTTGAGTGGAATCAAACCTGGGACTTCTCAATCCAAAGACTGATGCTCTATCCACTGAGCCACACCAATTTTGGCAGTTGTTGCCTCCTCTTTCTATTAGTCTTTGTAATAATAAGGCTCAAGTATGGGGACACTGACAAAGGTCAACAAAAATGCCCAAACCCAAAGGGACTCACCCACCTCCCTCCCCGTATTGGTGGTTTTCTGAGCTTCAGAATGACGAATTGCCCGCGGGTAAGGAGGTAGACTAGAAGACCAGGCCTCTGCTATGCAGCCTATTGCTCTCTTTATCAGGAGCTGGTCACTTGCTCATTGTCTGTGGCCTAAAACTGCCATCATGTATGGGGTCCATCACTTCTTACAGCCACAGAAGCTGGAAAATACACGGAAGGGCAGAGCTAGTGAGAAGCTTGGATTCCGCTATCCAATAGAAAAACAAGAGGCAACTCCATCCTGTTCTCCACAGCGGCTGCACCAGTCTGCATCCCCTCCAGCAGGGCACAAGGGTTCTTTTTCTCCACATCCTCGTCAACACTATGCTGCCATCAAAAAGAAGGAATTATTACCATTTGCAGCAACCTGGATGGAACTGGAGAGCCTTATGCTAAGTGAAATAAGCCAGTCAATGAAAGAAAAACACCACAGGATCTCACTCATTTATGGATAATAAAGAACATTATTAAAAAAAGATAGATATAGAGGCAGTAAAGCACCAACAGACTGTCAAATTATAGCGGGAAGATTAGGAAGAGGTGGGGTAGATAAGAGATCAACTAAAGGACTTGCATGCATGCATATAAGCATAACCAATGAATGCAAGACACTGGGGGGTTAGGGTATGCCTGGGAGGGGGGGCAATGGGAAGATATGTACACATGTAACACATTAGTAAAAAAAAAATTAAAAAAAAGAAAAGAAATATGAGAGGCTGTGCAGACTAAGAGACGGTATTCTGCAGGTGGATGCTTCCTTGTCTCTAAACATCCAATATACTTAGGTTTAGGAGCCTTTAAAATATAGTTGTATGAGCATATTTTTTAAAAAAATATATTTTATTGATTTTTTACAGAGAGGAAGGGAGAAGGATAGAAAGTCAGAAACATCAATGAGAGAGAGACATCGATCAGCCGCCTCCTGCACGCCCCACAGTGGAGATGTGCCTGCAAGCAAGGTACATGCCCCCGACTGGAATCGAACCTGGGACCTTTCAGTCCGCAGACTGATGCTCTATCCACGGAGCCAAACCGGTCTTGGCTGTATGAGCATATTTTTTGTTTGAATGGATAATGGTACCTAGAAATGAGAAAACTAGTCAAGCTCCTGCTTCCTTCATCCAGGGACCTGCTTGCTTCCCAGGTTCACCGGTAGCATCGCGATGTGTGCCTTTGCTCTGTGCTCGCCTCTGCCCTGCCATCCATGTATCACGCCTCCTGCAGAAGAAATCCATAGAGCGCAGGCGGCCTCTCACTTCCATGGTCTTCCTCACCCGCTCAGGTCCACGTCTCTTGCAGGGAAGGGGTGACAGTGGCAGGGATATTGGACCAGCAGCCCCGGGACCCGGATCCAGGCGTCAGGGTTGATTTCGGTTCTTCCTCTGCAGGCTGCTCTGTGTGCTGAGTAGCTTGCTCCTGTCAGTGTGGGATCTTTATATTTGCTTTGTGCTGCCCCTGGTCAATTAAAACATCGATCCGATATGCTAATTCTCCTCGGCTCTGCTTCAGCCTGTCAGAGCTCCTAACATTTGTATTTTTCTAGATTGCTCCGGGCAGGGGTGGTTATTTACAAAACGGTGAGGCTGGAAAGGTTGTCTTTACCTGCGTCTCCCCTTTCCTGGCCACTTCTTCGCTCCTGACTTCCCTCCCTCCTTTCTTCCTTCCTTCCTTCCTTCCTTCCTTCCTTCCTTCTTTCCTTCCTTCCCTCCTTCCTTAATATATTTTATTGATTTTTCACAGAGAGGAAGGGAAAGGGATAGAAAGCCAGAAACATCGATGAGAGAGAGAGACATCAATCAGCCGCCTCCTGCACGCCCCCTACTGGGGATGTGCCCACAACCAGATACATGCCCTTGACTGGAATCGAACCTGGGACCTTTCAGTCCCCAGGCCGACTCTCCATCCACTGAGCCAAACTGGTTTCGGCGACATTTTGTCATTCTAACTTGTGTTCAAGGCATTTGTTGTTTGCCTAACACATTTATAATTTCTGGCCCCGGGCTCATGAGTTTTGCCATATCACCTCACAGATAACTTCCCTGATATTTTTCATGGATATGAATTGTTTACTCAAACTGATAGCCCAAGTAGATTTGGGAGTTTGTGTTTCTTATCAAGAAGGCCAACTAGGTACTGGCTGCGGACTGTGTCTTCCACATCAACCGAACAGATGTGAGGAAAGTTAGGAAAGGCACATCGACTTTTTGTGAGTGTATGTGCTTCCAACAAATGGTGCAAAACAGGGGAAATAATCAGGAGGCTCGCAGTATCTGGGGTTTTCTTTTTTAAATAAAAGGAATGGTAACCTGGGGCCATAGTGGAAGGGTTGAGTGAGGGTCTCTCTACCCCATTACTTCCTTCTCTAGATGGCCCAGGCTGCCAGGGCATCCCTTGGCAGTATGTGTGTGTACCTCCTATGTAGCAATGCAAAATTTGACTGGCACCAAGTTTCCAGGGTCTTATAAAGAAAGGGATGAGAGTAAGCAACTACACACTGCCTAGAAGGCCAGCCTGGATTACTAGATGTGCCCATTGTGGTGTAGTATGATTAAGAAGGCTGTAACACAATCTAGACATGAATGAGTCATAGCAAATCAGCCCTGATGGGATAGTTAGCGACATGCTACATTTATCTATCCACTAGACATTGATGGAATGGCTGCTCAACATTAGCCATCGTTCTAAGTGCGGAATGTGGTAGCACACAACACAAAGCTCCCATCACGAGGAATGTCCAGTCTAAAGGGGTAAAACAGGGAATAAACATGGAGTCATTTGTTACCTTACCATGAGCATTGTCCCTCATATTCTGTCTCCGGCCTGGGCCAGAAAGCCACCACGAAGAGGGAATGTCTCTGGATGAAAGCGGGGGTGGTGATGTGATAACTGATGTCCTGGGGGCAAACTCACTCCTGGAAAAGAGTGGGCTGAAAACAGTTTAGCTCAGTGGATAGAGCGTCGGTCTGTGGACTGAAAGGTCCCAGGTTCAATTCTGGTCAAGGGCATGTACCTTCTTTGTGGGCACATCCCCAGTGGGGGGCGTGCAGGAGGCAGCTGATCGATGTCTCTCTCTCATCGATGTTTCTAACTCTCTATCCTCCTCTCTCCCTCTCTGTAATAAATCAATAAAATATATATTTTTAAAAAAAGAAAGAAAAGAGTGGGAACAGTGAAGCTGATTACATTTGTTCACTGGTATCTGTGGGATATTGGTTTTAGGAGCCCCTTGTGGACAAAATCCACAGATGCTATAAATACTGCTTTCAGCCCATGGTGGGTTGAATCCACTGGTACAGAACCCTTGGCTACTGAGGGCCGACTGTATGGCAATAGGCAATCCACCTAGAGTATAGGTCCCTTCCCCCCAAATTACAGCGAGAAGAACAAGGGTAGGGTTCGATTTCACTCTTCCCAGATGTTGAGAGTGTCATTTGAGGGAGCCGGCCCAGTAAAAGAATACAGTAAGATAACAGAGACAATTTAAAATCACAATTTTTAATGGCTGTGGCAACAATACAAGGCGACAAAAACAATAAGTAATATGCATAGTAGAAAAAGAGAACTAATGGAGCAGAAAGAAACTTTGAGTCAGCATAATGTATATCCTCAGGGAAGTAAGGGCATTGATTCCAAACATAAAAAAAGGGCAGATGTTTCTAAAGGAAAACCAGTTAGAGGTATTGGATGTGAAACAATGTAATTATTTAAATAAAGGATTCCAGAGAAAATTTAAATAGCAGAATAGCTACAAAGACAATTAATGGGCTGGAAAATCATATTGAGAAGATTATCCAGATTAAGGGGATGGCATGAATAGGCAGAGAGTATTTGAAAAAATTTCAGAGACAAAGCAGATCAAATTAGAATGCAAATACAGTGGTACCTCGAGATACGAGTTTAATTTGTTCTGAAACCTTGAGGCGTGGGAAACTATGAGACGCTCGAGTCACGGTAAACTGGTGGGTCGTGTGCAGCCGGCCGATCTGCGCGATGACTCTTCTCAACTGTTGCTCATATTTCAAAGCAAAAATCGCTCGCTCGACGGCTCGTATCTCAAAAATCTCGTATGTTAGGGCACTCGTATCTCGAGGTACCACGGTACAGTATTTATTTAAAAGAGGTTCCAGAATAAAAATAAAGAAAACCATGTAGAAAGGTAATCTTTGAAGAAAAAGTATTTTCCAGAACGAAAAGAAGGCACATGACCTTAGAGAAAAAATGCTTTCAGAGGGTGAGCAGCATACAGTAAAGAAAGAAAGAAAACTACATATCTGGACACAGCAAAGTGTGATTTAACAAAAAGCTTCTGAAGTGAAAATGAAATCAACTATAAAGCCACAGGCATGAGATAGGATATCATAGATCTCAGAAACAAGACAATGGAATCATGTGCCATTGGGGGTAAGGAGAAGTAACTGCTACTAGACAATCAAGAAAGTCATTAGTTTAAATATAGGATAAAATACACTGGTACCTCGAAATACATGTGCCCTAACATACGAGATTTTTGAGATACGAGCTGTCAAGCGAGCGATTTTTGCTTTGAAATATGAGCAACATTTGAGATATGAGTAATCGCATGGATCGGCCAGCTGCACACGACCCACCAGTTTACCACGACTCGAGCGTCTCATAGTTTCCCATACCTCAAGGTTACGGAACGAATTAAACTCGTATCTCGAGGTACCACTGTAAGTGTTTTCCTCTTAACACTCTCAGAATTCATCTGAAGATCTTTTTGAGCATATTCTTTAACAAGAATTCATTTGTTCAGGAGGAAGCAATAATGGTGGAAAGCAAGAAGAAATAAGGACATGAAAATGTTATTTGTTTTGATAAGCAGTGATTAAAAGGACGAATGTATCCACAACCAGTAATCTACAATTTGAAATCTCATCAAAACCAGTGAAATGAATTGCAACAGAGAACAAAGGGAGGTAAAAGTCGGCCAAGGGTCTTGTCCTTCAAGAAAGGGAGAGCCGAGACCGGTTTGGCTCAGTGGATAGAGCCTCGGCTTGCGGACTGAAAGGTCCCAGGTTCGATTCCAGTTTGAGGGCATGTACCTTGCTTGCGGGCACATCTCCACTGTGGGGCGTGTAGGGGGCGGCTGATCGATGTCTCTTTCTCATCGATGTTTCTGACTTTCTATCTCTCTCCCTTCCTCTGTGTAAAAAATCAATAAAATATTTAAAAAAAAAGAAAGGGAGACATGAGCATTGAAACGGAGACATTGGTCATGAAAACAGAACTGTCTGCTCTAATAAGAGAATTGAAACCATCAGAAAAATGCAATGAAATGTATGCATTTAAACAAGTAATGGGAAATAAAAGAATGGAAGAAAGAAAGGAAAACACAAAGACCAATCTGAGCAATAAATATTGTTTTTAGAAATAAGCCAAAAGACAATGGAAGTGAAGCTTAATTCTTTAATATTAAAATAAATGAAAATTGATTTAAGGCACAGATTTAGAAATATAGAATCAGAAAAAAATTTAAAAATACCAGTACTGCTTTTATTTTTCTTTTTTTAAAAATATATTTTATTGATTTTTTACAGAAAGGAAGGGAGAGGGATAGAGAGTTAGAAACACTGATGAAAGAGAAACATCCATCAGCTGCCTCCTTCACACTCCCCACCGGGTATGTGCCCGCAACCAAGGTATATGCCCTTGACTGGAATTGAACCTGGGACCCTTCAGTCCACAAGCTGATGCTCTATCCATTGAGTCAAACCGGCCAGGGCCAGTACTGCTTTTTTTAAGTTAACACTAAAGATAGAGAAATATTGAAAATAAAGATATAGGAAAAGATTTAATAAGCAAACATGAAATAAAACAAAGCTAAGATAATTATACTTTTAATATCAAACAAAATGGAATAAAAAGTATGTCAAATGTTTATGTATATGCACATATCTGTAAAGAAAACAGCATATAAAGGACTGGCACATCTCAAGTACTATAAAGGTGCAGCTTATAATTATCATTAATATTTTTAGATATTTTTTATTGATTTTTAGAGAGGAAGAGAGAGGAAGGGAGAGGAACAGAGAGAAACATGGATGAGAGAGAGACATCCTGCATACCACCTACTGGGGATCAAGCTCAAAACCCAGGTATGTACGCTGGTGGGGAATTGAACCTTGACCTCTTGGTTCATGAGTCCATGCTCAACCGCTGAGATATACCAGCCAGGCATTAATATTTTTATTGCAAGACAAATTATGGACAAATCTCCTGTGCAGAAGAATTCCAAATAACTTGTGTAAATATTCTGCCCTTGAGGCAACAGAATGTAACTCCCACTTGTAAGTGTGAGAGTTCATTGTGTCTTCCTTCCGAAGAGTACAATACATAGACGGGGAAAAATTGTAACTTCGCTGTGGAGAAACCTGATAAATACTATAGTAATCTCATCAATCAGATGATCAAGATTGGTATTGACAGGTGAACATGGCATTTTACCTCTGTGGACTTCCTCCTCAAATCCATAACACTCGTCTAATCATGAAAAAGCATCAGATAACTCCCAACTGAAATATATTCTACAAATTACCTGAGCAGTAGAAGGTCTCAGACACTGTCACAGCCAAGTGAACTTGGGGGGGCTTGCTGGCAAAAAGTAATATAGGCCGAGACCGGTTTGGCTCAGTGGAAAGGTCCCGGGTTCTATTCTGGTCAAGGGCATGTACCTTGATTGTGGGCACATCCCCAGTGTGGGGCGTGCAGGAGGCGGCTGATCAATGTCTCTCTCTCTCTTCGATGTTCCTAACTCTCTCTCCCTCTCCCTTCCTGTCTGTAAAAAATCAATAAAATATATTTTTTAAAAAAGTAATATAGTCTCCTGGATAGGATCTTAGAATAGGAAAAAAACACACTGTGAAAAACTAAGAAAATCTGAATAGTGTATGAACTTTAGTTAATAATAATGTATCAATATTGGTTTATTAGTTATAACAAAGGTGCTATGCAAATGTAAATTGTTAATATTAGGGATACTGGTTGTGGGAATTCTGAAATTCTCTGTATTATTGCCATAATTTTTCTGTAAATCTTAAACTGTTTTAAAAACATTTATTTTAGCTGAAACCAATTTGGCTCAGTGGGGAGAGCATGGGCCTGCGGACTGAAAGGTCCCAGGTTTGATTCCGGTCAAGGGCATGTATCCTGGTTGCGGGCACATCCCAGTAGGAGGTGTGCAGGAGGCAGCTGTTCGATGTTTCTCTCTCATTAATGTTTCTAACTCTCCCTCTCCCTTCCTCTTTGTAAAAAATCAATAAAATATATATTAAAAAAACATTTATTTTAAAAATGTAAGCTAGCAGGCATTTTTTTTAAGGGATCATAGTCTTAAATGTAAGAGCTAAGTCTATAAAACTTTTCTAAGAAAACATAGGAGTAATGTTGAATTAGATAATAGCTTCTATATATAACACTGAAAACATTAGCCCCCAAAAAGAAAACATGGATTAACAACACCAAAATTAGCTATTTTTATACTGCAAACAATGTATTAAGTGAAAAACCAACCACTATATAGGAGAAAACATTAGCAAGTTGTTTATTTGATAAGGGAATTACATCCAGAATATGTAAATAACTCATACAGCTCAATAATAAAAAAGACAACCCAATTGAAAAATGGGCCAAGGACCTAAATAAATATTTCTTTTAAGGAAATATACACATGGCCACCATTTGTATCATCAGTCATTAGAGAAACGCAAATCAGAATCACAATGAGATACCAGTTCACACCGACTGAATGGCTAGAATAAGATGTTGTCTTGGATATGGAGAAACTGGAAACGCTTTTCGAGTTGGTGGGATTGTAAAATGGTACAACCACGTTGAAAGTTTCTCAGTTTGTCAGTTCCTAAAAGTTTAAACCACAGAGTTCCCATATCATCCATCTGTTCTACTCTTATGTATATACCCGAGAGAAATAAAAACACATGCCTGTACAAAAACCATAGCCTCATGATCACAGAAGCATTATTTGTAAGAGCTAAAATAAAGAAAAACAAGTCCAGCCAGCATGGCTCAATGGTTGAGCTTTGACCCATGAACCAGGACATCAGGGTTTGATTCCCAGAACATGGGCTCAATCCCCAGTGTGGGGTGTGCAGGAGGCAGTCGATTGATAATTCTCTCTCATCATTGATGTTTCTATCTCTCTCTCTCCCTTACTCTCTGAAATCAATAAAAAAATATAAATTTTTAAAAAGAAACAACACCAATGTCTACTGACTCATAAATGTGGCATATCCATACAATGCAATGTGGAATGTTATTTGGCAATAAAAAGAAATGAAATACTGATGGGTTCTGCAATATGTATAAATTTGGGAATAATTTTCTTAAGTGAAAAAAGCCAAACAGAAAAGACCAAATAGAAATCGCATTGTATGATTCCATTTATATCAAACTAGAGGCCTGGTGCACGGAATTTGTGCAATGGGTTGTGGGGAGGGTCCCTCAGCCTGGCTTGCGCCCTCTCATAAACCAGGACCACTGACTCCTAACTGTTGGCCTGCGGCCTGCCTGTCTCATCGCCCCTAACCTCTTGCCTTTCTGCCTGAGGGCCCCTAACCACTCTGCTTGCCTGCCTGATCTCTTCTAACCACTCTGCCTGCCTTCCTGATTGCCCATAACCACTCTGCCTGCCTTCCTGATTGCCTGGCTGCCTGATTGCCCCTAAGCATCTCTGCTTCAGCCCCCAGCACTGCAGCTTTGTCCAGAAGGATGCCCGGAATGACATCTAGAAGGTTGTTCAGCTATTCGGTCTAATTAGCAAATTATTATATTTTTTTTATTATTATAGATGTCCAAAATAGGAACATTCATAGATACTGAAAGTAGATTAGGAGTGATAGAGGCTGGATGTAGAAGGGAATGAGGAGTGGCTAGTAATGGGATCAGGTTTCTTTTGTGGGTAAGGAAAATGTTCTAACTTAGGAAGTGATTATGTCTGCACAACTCTGTGCCTAGAATTGTGCACTTTAAATGAGTGGATTTTATGGAACGGATTCTATCTCAACTAAGTTTTATTCTATATTTACCTACCTACCTACCTACCTACCTACCTAGCTAGCTAGCTACCTATCTACATACCTACCTATCTACTATCTGTCTATCTGTCAAAAACTGAAATGGTCATAAAGAAGAAATGCATAGAGGACATATACTCCTCTTCCCCTCCATCACATTTTCTGGCTCAATCATTGGGCTGGTAGTTCTTTTCGCTCCAGTCCACATGCCAGACTGCTGCTGGACTGAAATTTTAAATAGAAAATATGATTACACCCCATCCTACTTTGGGGTTATCGAACTCTGTATTGGCTCTCTACAGACTTAGGGTCAAGTTCATAATCTTTGGCTTGCTCTTTGCCCTGATCGTTTTAAGCTATATTTCCCAAATAGGTTACGTTTCTCTACATCTTAATGCCTCTGCCCATGCTTTTCCCATTCTCTGGAATACCACTTCCATCCATTTCATCAAATCACTGTTTCTGATCCCTTAGAATAGTGGCCTGTTGCACGAAATTTGTGCATTAGAGTCGGGGGGCGGGGGGGGGGAGGTTCGTGAGCCACATGCAGTTCATGAGCAGTGGTTTGCCACTCTATTGACTAAGGAGTTTGTCAACCACTGACCTAGACTCTCGATTCCAGCAATTACAGGCTATTGTTGTTCCTTGTGATGAAGCCTCTAGCCCCAAAAAAACACAAGTGGCTCGCGAGTTGCAGTTTGCCGACCACTGCCTTCGAATTTAGCTCCAGAATTATCTTTCCCTGGAATAGACAGCCCACCCTTACTCTAATTCAGCTTTACTCACTTCTAATTCTTGATGCCATCTACATGTAAGTACCATTTGCTCTCTTAAATGTAAAACCAACATCCCTGGGCATAAAGAGAAGGCAGGTGGAAAACCAAGTAATTTTTAACAAATTTTAAGTGAGTCCTGTGGCTTGTTTTTGACTGTTCACCTGGGCTCTATCCTCAGCTTATTGAAAAGGATATTGCCATATGTTGGGCAAGTAGTAAAAACAGGTGCTAAACCAAGATTTTTATCGTAGATGTTACAGGAGGATTGATAGGGAGAGAACTGTAAACGGAATGATTTTCTGAATTTCACTGGGTATAATTTTACGTCCCATAGATAGCAAGTACAGAGCTTTGCCTCAGATATTATTTCTGCCCCCAGGGGGCTCATGGAAGGTGCCATCTTTCCCTCGTATTTGCATTCACATGTGGGCTCTTAAAGATAAAACACAACAGCCACCAAAGCAATACAGACGGCTCAAAACTCCTGAGCAAATGTTGAGCTGGAGGGAGCTAACGGAGGGGAAATGGTGCACTCTCACTTCCACCTTGTAAATATGTAGTTGGCTGCCTGCTCCTGCATTTGATGGCGGCTATTGATTCATGACTGTGGAGTGTGAGGCAGTCTCCAAAGGCACATGTGAGAGTGAACTTGCATTGGCGAGTCTAATCCTGAACACAGAGGAAAGTCACTGATCTGCACAGGCAGGCAGTCTCCTGATTTTCCTTCAGGACTCTATGTGGGTCTCTTATAAAGTTTAATACCTGCTGAACAGGTGAACAGGGCTACCATTTCCAATAAAGTGTGTGCGTGTGTGCGTGCGTGTGTGTTTGTGTGTGTGTGTGTGTGCGCGCGCGCGCATGCGTGTGCATGTGCACGTCTCCATCTACCTATCTATTTATTGATATATAAGGATACATAAAATTTAAACTTACCCAATGCTTTGCTTTTTGAGTTTCTTAAATTTCTTTGGGTGGTGAAATTAATTTCAAATGCATTGTTGAAACGCACTTGGTTTTTACATCAAAAGCACCTCTGAATGTTATCATCTTTCAGATGTAATTTCTCCCATTTTAAGTTCGGGAAATTTCTCGTTGCTATATGGAACATTGGTTTTATAGAGGCTCCAAACCTTAATAAAGTGAAAGTTTTGGCAAAATATTTACTTTCAATTAAGTATCTCTGTGATCTGTAGAGAAATTTAATTAAACCACTACTTCTGAACCACTAAGAAACATAAGCAAGCAGGCAAACATTACATCAGACCGCCTGTCTTGCAGATGATAAAGTCTCAAAGTGAAAATAGACATGGAAGTTATCCACATGGGTGGGAGAAGGCAAAGACAAATCACAATTGGAGAATAATTTCTATAAGCGGGATGAAGACATGGGAGCCCAGGAAGAATATGTAATATCCAAGGTCAAGTCAATAAAACTGGCAGGGCAACAAACCAGGATGTGGATCTGTCCCCAGATATGTTTCTGCAGTGCCTTGCTGTTGTTTTTACCCAGATGGTAACTCCTAGTACCAGCTGTAGTTCTTGTTCTCCCTAACAAGCTGCGTGCCTTTAAAAATGTTATCCCCACTCTCTTAAAAAAAACATCTCAGGTTGATTCAAGTATAATTGATGAGGTACATAAAATATAATTCACCTAATCTGCGTTCAATGAATTGTGACAAATATATTCCATCTTGTAACCGCTACTACAAATCAGGATGGATAATATTTCCATGTACTCAAAAACTGTATCATACTACTTCATCTTTGGGAAGAGGGTGAAGACTCATTTTTCCCACCCCTCCCCGAGAGACACAAGTATAAATCCTGTAAATGGCACAAGAAACCATCCAAAGGTGGTTAAATGAAAAGGCGAACTGGATTGGGATGTCCTGGGAGGAATATCACAATAATAGGACATCTTACATCTCCCGCCCCTCATTCAACAGAGCAAGGACACCAGATCTGGGGTCTCCTAACCAGGACCTCACCAGTGACTGAAGCCCAGGGAGACTCATCTCTCCCAAGATTGAACAGGGTCCCCTCTGACCACAGAGGGTGAAAGGAATTCAACAAAACCTTAGTGATAACAACAGCCCCGCCTGAGGAGCTATTTTGTGTTCATGGGTTTTGCAACTCAATCCTCCCACCCACGGACTCCATGACAACAGGTGACATGGGGGAAAGGGATGAGGCCACAGCAAGCAGCCCAATCTGAGGGACCTCTTTATCTCCATCATCTAAGTCTGCCCACCCCTGCTCAGAGACATTGGGGACATCTAGGGGCTAATGGTAGAGAGATCCCTCTATACAACCCCCACACCTGGAGACACATGGAAGTCTTTCCTGAAGAAATCCCTGTTATACCTCAGGCAGTCTCTAGAAGCAAACAGGTGAGCCCCAGTATAGCAGATAACCCAAACACATATTAAAAAGGCTCTGAAAATTAAACTGCCATTGGAACCACACCTATAAGGCTCAACCAAGGTGTAGGGTGATTGTCATCCAAAATAAAATATTTAATGGAACCCACGGTCTTCTAATATAGCATATGATATGTTCAGAATACAATAAATAATCATCAGTCATACCAAAAACCAATAATACGACAATTTCTATGAGAAAACATAATCAACTGATGCCAACACCAACAAGGCACATCATAGAGTAAAATATTAGAAGGATTTTCAAGTAGCAGTCACAAGACTACTTCAGCAATCAATTACAAATTCTCTTGAAAAATATTTTTTAAAATAGAAAATATCAGCAAAGAAAGAAGTTATTAAAAAACAAGATGGAAATTACTGAGCTGAAAAATTTAAATAAGTGGATTCAATAGTAGAGCGGAGATGACAGAGGATAGAATCAATGAACTTGAGGACAGAACAATAGAATATACTCATGAAGAACTGAGAGAAAGTAAACTGAAAAATAAAAGACCCAAACAGAAACTCAGAGACCTATATAGGAATAATAAAAGATGCAACATTCAAATCATGGAAGTCCCAGGAGAACAGATAGAGTGGGGCCAGAAATTTCTCAAATTTGGTGAAAGACACAAACCTACTGGTCAAAGAACTTGAGAAAAACTAAGCAGGAACAGTACAAAAAAATCTATACCAAAACACGTCATAATTAAACTTTTGAATGCTAATGTTAAAAAAAAAAAACTTGAACCAATGGCAACCAGTGGGAAACTGGCACTATATGTAAGGGGAGTCACCAATTTTTCTTACCTGGAATCAAAGAAGAAAAAAGGAAATGACATCATTATTTTTTTAAGTGCTGAAAGGAAAAAAAAGCTGTCAACCATGAATTCTGTAGCTGCCAAACTATCCTTCATAAATGCATGGGAAATAAAAACATTCTCAGATAAAGAAAAACTGTAAGAAGTTTTCACTGTTATGTCTACCATTAAAGACTGGCTTAAGGAAGTTCTTCAAAGAGAAAGGATATAATAAAAGAAGGAATATTGGAACATCAGGAAAGAAAAAGAAACCACGGAAAGACTAGATCCAGAGACAATGAAGCATGCAACAGACTGATGTATTTCAGAGGGGAGCTGGGCAGGAAGAGATTAACCAAAGAACTTATATGCATATATGTATAACCCATGGACAGGCAGAGGTGAGGTGAAAGTCTGGGGAGGGGGTGGAAGTAGGGTGCAGGGAGTCAAGGGGGAACAAAGAGGAGCATTTGTAATACTTTCAACAATAAAGATACATTTTTAAAAAATGACATATCCACAGGTTCCTTTTTCTGAAAACTAATTTAGTATGGAATGAAAAGCTCGATTTTTAATTGAAAAATGTCATTGATATAAATATAGATTCATATGCTGTAACAAGAAATAATACACAGTGGCAAGAAATAGTATAGAGCGATCTCTTCACATTTTGCCCAGTTTCCTCCAAAGATTATATTTTGTCAAACTATAATATCATGAGCAGCGTATTAGAATTGATCTACCATAATGTTTTTGATATTCATGTCTGTTATTGCATGTATCAATAGTTTGTTCTTTCTATTGCTGATTTGTATTTCATAGTATGGATTTACCATATGCTTCTTTTTTTCCCACCCATTTAGCAGTTGAAAGGCATCTGAATTATTTCCAGCTTTTGGTAATGAACAAAGCTGTAATAAACATAAATATATGTTTGTGTGAACATTTCATTTTTACTTGGGTAAATACCTCAGAGCCATATTGCTAGATTGTATGTATGTCATGCTTGCCCATTAAACATATGCATTTTCCAGTTTCTCTGTATCCCTGTCAGCACTTTGTATTGTCAGGATTTTTCCTTCCTTCCTTCCTTCCTTCCTTTCTTCCTTCCTTCCTTCCTTCCTTCCTTCCTTCCTTCCTTCCTTCCTTCCTTCCTTCTTTTAAAAATATATTCTTATTGATTTTAGAGAGGAATAGAGAGAGAGAGAGAGAGAGAGAGAGAGAGAGAGATGATGTGATGAGAGAGAATCACTGATTGGTTGCCTCCTGAACACCCCACACTGGAGAGCAAGCCTGTAAAACGGGGGCATGTTTCCTGACCCCAGGAATTGAACTGTGACCTTCTGGTTCATAGGTCAACTCTCAACCACTGAGCCATGCTAGCCGGGTAGTATTTTAATGTTTCCTAATTTTAGCATTTCTATTAGTTGTTTCGTGCCCATCCCACCCGCCCCACTTTTATCTAAGATCTTTTAGAACAATGAGTGGTGAATAATATATAAAAATGTTGGCAAGATACCTAATGCTTGTTAGAGAAAACTCATAGTCCTCTATATGATATTGAAAGCATTCTGTCACTTACCCTCAGGTAACTTTTCTGACTCCCTCTGTAACTACCTTTCTCAACTCTACCAGGTATTCTTTTTTTTTTTAATATATATTTTATTGATTTTTTTCACAGAGAGGAAGGGAGAGGGATAGAGAATTAGAAATATCCATGAGAGACATCGATCAGATGCCTCCTGCACGCCCCCTACTGGGGATGTGCCCGTAACCAGGATACATGCCCTTGACCGGAATCGAACCTGGGACGTTTCAGTCCACAGGCCGATGCTCTATCCACTGAGCCAAACTGGTTTCGGCTCTACCAGGTATTCTTTCTTCTCGCCTTCTTGACATTTTCCACACGTCTCGGGAAGTTTCATTCTTTTTTTGTAGCAGTATTGTTTTTACAGTTATGCTGTAAAAACTTACATTTATTAGAGTGACATGGCTTAATAAAATTATATAGGTCTCACATGTACCTTTCTATAATACATGATCTTATATTGTTTGCCTACCACCCAAAGTCAAGTCTTTTTCCATCACTATCTATTTGACTCCCTAACCCCTTACTACCGCGCTCACCCCCTTTCCTCTCTGGTAACCACCATACTGTTTATTGTTTGTGTATATGAGTTTTCATTTGTTTATTTTTCTTGTTTGTTCATTTGTTGCTTTCAGGTTCATATTCCACTTATGGACAGGTCTCAACTTTATATCTCAAGATCCAAATCAAATTTCAATGTTTCTCGACTACTTAGCCTTGGTACCCATATGGGTATTAGTCCCTTGCTTTGCTGTGAGTAGTTGGCCATTAGCTTGTTGGGTTACAGGCCTCTGTTTTGAGAGGAATGCTTTTCTGTTTCTGAAGAAATGGAAGCTGGATCTTCTTTTTCTTTGTATTCCCTAGAACCCAATCTCCACATTACTTGCTAAGTTGAATCTAATAATGTTGATGTTTTGCAATCTCCAGAAATGTCCTCTGAAGCCTTAACATTATTTTCCCCGTGGTTTGTCTAAGTTGCAGTTTCTATGATCTGAGAGCAGATGCTGAGGGAGCATCTTTGGTGTGTTTCTCCCTAACTGTTCTCCGTGTGCTAGACACCTAGGCTTCTAAGCCAGTGTTTCTCAGCAGAGTTGGTCTCAGGCCCGTAACTATGAGTCTCTGGTTCTTGTTTTGCGACTGCCCTTCAGCTAAAATTACATTGTTGCATCTGACTTTATGGAGTTGGTATTATGATAGCAGTGGGTATTTTGAATGTGCCTTTTCAAACTACATGCATCTTTTGGTCACAACCCCCGCCCCAACCCACATCACCCTATCTTGGAAATAACTGCTCTGAACCACTGTTTTGAACGTTGACAAATCACAGATCGCATAAGACATGTTCAACAATTCTGCGAAGGATTTGAGGACCCAATTTGAGAAACTCCACATGGAATGTCAGACACAGTGGGTCTTCGCTTGGTGCCACAGGGAACAGAGATAAAAGGCAGATGCTGTGATTCCGTTATAAGAGATGGCCACCCTGAGCAAGTGTGGATAGCTTGATTTAGATTGTCAAGGAAAGTAATACACTAACTTTAAAATATCTAGAATAATACAAGTGTGATATGCTAATTAAACCGGACAGCCGAATGACCTTCTGCACAAAGCCGGGGGTGGGAGGGCCGAGCCCCTTGCAGAATTTCGTGCACCGGACCTCTAGTTATCACAGAAAGCTGGCAACTCCCTCTCAAGCATATGTCAGTGAGAGAAGCCAAATTTAAACAACACTGCTCTAAATGATTTTCTCCCATTTTTTCCTCACTCTTTAAAAATGTAAGACTTCCTTCCCAGGAAGTTTGCCTGTTCTAGAATTGCAAGATGAAGTGAATTTCTTGCTGTAGTCTCTAGTGTGAAGGGTTAATTTCTCTTTTAATAAAGAAGTACCGCTGAAACCGGTTTGGCTCAGTGGATAGAGCGTTGGCCTGTGGACTGAAAGGTCCCAGGTTCGATTCCGGTCAAGGGCATGTACCTTGGTTGTGGGCACATTGACAGTAGGGGGTGTGCAAGAGGCAGCTGATCGATGTTTCTCTCTCATCGATGTTTCTAACTCTCTATTCCTCTCCTTCTCCCTTCCTCTCTGTAAAAAATCAATAAAATACATTAAAAAAAGAATTACCTTTCTATGATAAAAGAAAGGGAGTTTGCTGTGCAAGTTATGCGTCAGGGATCAGTAACCTTGGGAGGGAGGGGATATGGAACTGCAATGCAGTCTTACATGGCGCCTTAGCTAATCTGAGAGGGTTCACTCTACAGGAGTTCCATGTTGGGCTGAAATGGCTGGGTCTTTTTTTAAAAATATATATTTTATTGATTTTTTACAGAGAAGAAGGGAGAGAGATAGAAAGTCAGAAACATCGATGAGAGAGAGAGACATCGATCAGCCGCCTCCTGCACGCCCCACAGTGGAGATGTGCCCACAAGCAAGGTACATGCCCCCGACCGGAATCGAACCCGGGACCTTTCAGTCCGCAAGCCGACGCTCTATCCATGGAGCCAAACCGGTCTTGGAAAAATGGCTGGGTCTTTATACCCTCATCTCAAGCAGTCATTTGGATGGGCTGATTCCAGAAAGGCATGGACTTGGGTGAGATGAGTCTGTCTCTGCAACTGAAGGAAATCCACGGAAGTCGACAACCAGAGGCTGTGTGCTATCGGGAAAGGTGACAAGTCTTTCCTTGAAGGGAGTCTGGGTAGCAAATGTCCTGGTTTACACAATGAATAGCAGTAGCTAATATTTACCATGTGCCAGCATTATTACAAAAAGCCTTTCATCCACATCACCTCATTAATTCTCACCTTCTGCCCCTGAAGTATTCTTCTTCTCTCTCTCTTTTCTTTTTTTTTTTTTTTCAGGGTAAGAGGGGGTAACTGGTTTGTGCAAGTCCTACATTGTATTTAAGTAGAGGGACTTGAATTTAACCCTGGCAGTCTGACTCCAAAGCTGAAGCATTTAACTACAATGGTATCCTGTGCAGTCTACACTGTACTTAACTGAAATGCATTGAAACTAGATAACCCGCTTGCAATGAGTAGTTTTCTGTTAAGAAGAAAAGAAATGCCTTTTTGCCTCCCATCATATTTTATTTAGCAGAGCCTTAATTTGTTTATTTGAGCCAAGTGTTGTGTGGCCCACTATGAGGAGAATTTTCTTTTTGGTCTCCTGCAAATTCATAGTATAACTAGAGGCCCAGTGCAAGAAATTCATGCACAGGTAGGGTCCCTAGGTATGGCCGGTGATCAGGCCAATCAGGTTTCCCGCCTCCCTTCCTCCCCACCTCCTTCTTCCCTCACTCCCTCAGCACCCCACTGCTGCCTCTGGTTGCCCACCATGTTCTGTGCTGCCCCCTGATGGTCAGCGCACGTCACAGTGAGCAGTTGAACTCATGTTCTCCCAGTCCAACTCCCAAGGGGACACTTTGCAAATTAGACTTTTATATACAGAGATATGTCACTGGGCCAATATGTGAGGTGAGTCATGATTCAGCCCGTCTTCCTGCCAGGTTTGTGTTAACGGAACTCACTGATGGAAATGCTCACAAGCTGAGGGGAGCCAGAGCATGGCCGTCAGCATTTCTAGGCTGTCCACTTCCTAACTTTCTAGAAACTCCGATGAAAGCACAGCAGTCACATCGCTGCTCTTAGCTGAAAAGCTTTTCAAGATAATAACTCACCTCTAGCTTTCCATGCAGCTGCAGATAACAGTGTCAATTAGCACTGACCTTCAGGGGTGGACCTCATCACCCCTCAGTTATCTTTCGATTTATATCGAATAACCAAGTGAACTTTGGACAGGTGCAATTTGAAAAAAAATTTCCTGGGCCTTCTTAATCTTACGTATTTCTTGACAAGGTTATAATAAATATGTATACTTTTTATAGGAGAGGTTTCCCAATGCATTATCTTTATTTTATGGATAACTCCAATGAAATAAAGATAGACTGCCCCAGTTATGATTAGAGGTGATAATTTGCAGGCTACGTGTGTTGCCATGGATACCCCAAATCCCCTCTCCCCCCCACCCCTCGCCTCCACCTCTTCCTCCCCTTCCTCAGGCCTGAAAATCAGGGCTTAATCCCGAGGTGCTTTTTTTTTTTCAATAGCACCAGCTGTCCAGAGCCTGAAAGGCGTGGCAAATTACAGCATTATTAGAGTGAAATGGAATGGCTAAGCTAATTATTTGTGGGCTTTAGACACAGGTGTTCATAAAAGGCTGACCAGGCTCTGCTAATCAAGTCTGATTGGGCCCGAACAAGGGCCCAGCACGAGACTATCAAAGAGCTGTTTACGGTGTCGTTCATTTCAATGATAAAAGAGGCCACCGCAGGCCTTCTGCTCCTTCTGGGTTCCATGCTGCTGGGAGCGCGTCCTTACAGGTGATCCCATGAGGCGCTTTCCTTTGGCTCGGCGCAGCCGGGAAGATCCGTTTTCTAACACTATTTGACTTGAGGGTCGCCAGGCAACTTGGTGTATTTGGGCCATTCCGTGACAATTTCCAGTTCCTGCTGCTTTTAGTGGATGTGACAACTTTACAGAACTGAAAGTTAGGACTTTATTACAAACATTATATTTTTATTTTATTTTATTTTATTTATTTTATTTATTTTATTTTATTTTACTAATTCCAAGAGTAGTTAATCCCACTTATTTATTTACCTATGACCCTTTTCTGGTAATTTTTGTGCTCATAATGTAGTAGTGAGTTGATTCAAAAATATGATTTTAAGTTTTCCCTCATTTAATAGTACTTGACTCATCTAATATCTGCGTGTTATCGGTTGTTGAAATGCATATTTGGTGGGAAATGTTACATGGATCGATCGTATCCTGAAATACTGTGTAATAAATAACAAAGCAGACCTAAATTTACCTACATTTCCCTATTATTCTTTAAATTAATAAAAAGAATGTGTCTCTGAGGTGTATAGACCCTAAAGAAATTTACATGGAAGTTATGAAATAGCACTTGCACGTCGGATATTTAGTTTCCAAATAATAATGATGTAATAGATTCATTACCTGACACTACTTAATAAGAAACAGGTTTGTCTGTTTTAGTTTTCTCTGGCTAATATAGTGGGTGCATATTTTAGAAAGTGATACAATTAGGGCTGCTATAGAATAGTGTTGAAATACCTAGTAGATACTTTGCTTTATACTTTCTTTCACTCCACATACTCACAGATGCTTGTAAGTTTATAAAATGTGAAAACATATTTCTTTAGAGAAAGGTATCACAATAGGGTATCACAATTGGATAAAGATGAATTTACCTACTCTCTGGAGGCAGAGTGAACTATTAAGAGAGACAGATGATCTCATAAATGTGTCTATGTGCAGATCAATATGATGGAAACTTCTGTGAGTGTGGATATGCTCTTGGATGATTAAAAGCACCTGTTGTGTCTCTGAGTCAATTCAGTTAGGGCAGTGGTTGGCAAACGCATTAGTTAACAGAGCAAAATATCAACAGTACAACTGAAATTTCTTCTGAGAGCCAAATTTTTTTAAACTTCTTCTAACGCCACTTCTTTAAAATAGACTCGCCCAGGCTGTGGTATTTTGTGGAAGAGCCACACTCAAGGGGCCAAAGAGCCACATGTGGCCTGCAAGCCGCAGTTTGCCGACCACGGAGTTAGGGTATTCTTCCTTCCTGCTGTCCTATGCAGGGGAAGAGAGTGGGAGTCCATAGTTTCAGGATACAATTATGTAGCCTTTAAAGAATAGTGAATAATAGCTTTTGTTATAGGATATCCAAAAACACAAGACTTCTATATACAGTGGTACCTCGAGATACGAGTGCCCTAATATACGAGATTTTTGAGATACGAGCTGTTGAGCGAGTGATATTTGCTTTGAAATACAAGCAACAGTTGAGATATGAGTAATCCCGCGGATCAGCCAGCTGCACATGACCCACCAGTTTACCGCAACTCAAGCATCTCATAGTTTCCCATGCTTCAAGGTTATGGAACGAATTAAACTCGTATCTCGAGGTACCACTGTATATTACCTTCTACCCAGGAAAATAAATATTGTATACAGGCAATAGTGTTCTCCGAAGTGATTAGAGGGATAACTTGGCAGTGGCCACCTTGAACTTGAAATGGTTGTATGAATTATCACTCAGCTAAAATTCAACAGTTTCTACCAAACATCTACTATGCCTACAGCTCTTCAAGAAGAGTTTAGACACCGGTAACTACCAGCACTAGTTGCTTTTATAATAATAATAATTATTATTATTATTATTATTATTTGTATGTGTAGGCATTTTTCCTCTATAGGGCTACAAAGAGTGAAGATGTAGTTATATCCCTCAGATATAGCTGAATAGTTATATCTCAGGACTATGAAAGATGAAAGCCATATATATATTTTTGTGTTTGTGTGTGTCTGAGAATAACATCTTTAGTAAAAGGGGTTTGAAGACCTCTGACAATGGCTCAGCTGGTGTGGCTCAGTGGTTGAGCATTGACCTATGAACCAGGAGGTCACAGTTTGATTCCCATTCAGGACATATGCCAGGTTTATGGGCTCGACCCCAATGTGGGTCATGCAGGAGGTAGCTGATCAATAATTCTCTTCCATCATTGATATTTCTATCTCTCCCTCTCCCTTCCTCTCTGAAACAAGTACAAGTATATTAATGAAAAGGAGTTATCTGAGCACCTATAACAATCAGGCATGGAGAGCTCATATAATGTAGCAGCAAACCCCCAAACTCTCAGAGGCTAAATACAGAAGTTTATTTCTGCCCCTGTAATACGTTGGTGTAAGTGAGCAGGTGATTCTGCTCATGTCAGGGACCAGAGGGATGAGTGCCGCATCTTGATTCCTGCTTCTGTGATCACCATAAGAGAGGGGAGGTGAATCATGAATGGTCTCTGAAAGTTTATGCACTAGTGACACACGATACTTATGCTTACATTTTCTGAGCCCAACAAATCACATGGCCAAGTTTAAATCCAAAGGGCAAAGTTCAGAAAGCAGAGGACAGAGCAATATTTAGTGAGCAGAAATAATGACCATTATAGCACCCTCCACATCACTTGTTGCAAGTGAATTCTTTTTTTTTTTTTAATATATTTTATTGATTTTTTACAGAGAGGAAGGGAGAGAGATAGAAAGTCAGAAACATCGATGAGAGAGAGACATATATCAGCTGCCTCCTGCACGCCCCACAGTGGAGATGTGCCTGCAAGCAAGGTACATGCCCCGAACCGGAATCGAACCTGGGACCTTTCAGTCCACCAGCCAATGCTCTATCCACTGAGCCAAACCAGTTTCGGCGCAAGCGAATTCTTTACAGACTAGACCAGCTCAAAAACTGCATAACTAACTAGTACTAATTAAAATGGGAATTCATGGAAATAGAAGAGATTGTATTGAGATAGCAGACATGCATTTACCCTTTCCTCGGTTATACACCACCCAAAATGACGCAAATAAACAAATAGGCATTTTAATAGTAAATATATTACAAATAAAAATGTTTAAAATTTAAGTTAAATGAAATGACTTAAACCTTCAACTAAGGAGATAAGGAAAATTATAAAGTAAACACAAAGGGAGAGCTTCAAAGAAAACAAATTTAAAATATATTGATAACAGTAATAATGAAATTGAAAATATGCATTTGCTTTCTGCACCCTCAGGCCTGCATTACTGGTGCCTCCCTTCGATGCTGAGGATGTCGCTGTGCCTGAGCCCGTCCCACCCTCGGGTCTGCCATGTCTTTCCAGATCTGCTTCTTCCACCCGCTCAAAGGCACCACCCAGGCCGCAGAGGCCGGTGGCAGGCCCAGGTGCCAGGCCCAGGTGGGCTCGCTGCACTGATGAGCCCACGTGGTGCCCAGAGCGCACGTGGGAGGGGCGTGGGGGGAGGCGGGACCGAGCAGCGGCTGCTCAGGCTCAGGCGGGCGGGGCGCACCTGCTGACCCTGCTCCGAGGTCAGGGGTCCCAGTGACAGGCCCCAGGCGTGGGCTCTGCTTTGTCCCCGCCGTGGTCCTTGCTTGCAGGTCAGGCACCACCTGGGCCGGTGCCCCCGCAGCTGGGGGCGTGGAGGGTCTCGGGGCGCCCTGGGCCATCTCCTTCCCAGGAGGCCCAGCACCTGTCCTGCCGCGGCCACTCTTTCCGCGCCTCCAGCCAGGCGCCACGCCTCGCTCCTTCTGGCAGGACAGACTTCTTTCTATTTTATTTTATTTTGTTTTTATTTGGTGCAAAGTGTACTCCAGCCTGGCCTCAGGCCCAAACAGGCAGCCGTCTAGCGGGGACCGTGACGCCGCAGCCCAGAGAGGCAGCCGCAGCTGAAGGCCTGGCCGGCCTCCTGGCCCAGGGGATGTTCTGGGTTCTGTGCAGCCGGAAGCCACCGTGACCCCCTCCTTCTCCTGGTAAGACCCCTTCTTCTCCTGTAAGTGCGGCTGCAGGCCTCACCGTACCCTCACACTCACATCAGGTTATTAGCGGCGTCTTCAGCTGCGCCAGGCTCTCCCTGATGGCGTTTTCCTGCCACCTCTTCCCCATCCTTTCCCTGTCCGATTTCTTCCTTATATTGCAAGTTGGTGCCCAAACCGGTGTGGCTCAGTGGATAGAGCATCAGCCTGTGGATTGAAAGGTCCCAGGTTCGATTCCAGTCAAGGGCATGTATCTGGGTTGCGGGCACATCCCCAGTTGGGGGTTTGCAGGAGGCGGCTAATCGATGTTTCTAACTCTCTGTCCCTCTCCCTTCCTCTCTGTAACAAATCAATAGAATATATTAAAAAAAAAAAAAAGAAAATTGGTGATTTATAGGACAAGGAATTTCTTGCCTTTTATCCGGTTTGACCACTGCTCTCTTTGACTTCAGCATTTAGACACTTTGCATTTAATGTTTTATTTTGATAGTTGGATATAAAGCGACCCTTTTAGTAGTAGTTTTCGGTTGGTTCTGCCTGTGCGTGGATCCTTTTGCCCTCCGTCCCTGCCTTCTTTGGGGCTAGTGCACGTTTGTTTTGTGTGTTTTTTACTAATGACATCATTCTGAGGAGCTCACCATTAGTACTGTTGTCCTATCAAAGAGTCGTTTTCCCCAGAGTGCAAACTGTTTTCCTGCAATAATTTC
Organism: Lasiurus borealis; assembly: GCA_004026805.1. Classification (NCBI taxonomy): domain Eukaryota; kingdom Metazoa; phylum Chordata; class Mammalia; order Chiroptera; family Vespertilionidae; genus Lasiurus; species Lasiurus borealis. The sequence continues at coordinate 49,648 of PVJN01001696.1, forward strand.
TACAAGACGATCGTGAGGTTATTTATGAGGTCAAAGTCCTGTCTTCCTGCGTGTGACTCTGCAGGAGCAAACAGCTATGCTATGTGGGCTGAGGTCACCTCAGCTCTCAGCCCAACCCCAAGTTTAATTTAGCCACAGGGTAGGAGAATGGATCAGGCGTGGCATTGTTACCTACCTGAATATTGCACAGCAGTGAAAATGTATGTAGCAATATGACTTAACAAACACATGATGAGTTTCAGCCCAGCCAGTGTGGCTCAGTTGGTTGAGCATTGTCCCACGCACCAAGGGGTCACGGGTTCAATTCCAGGTCAGGGCACATTCCCTGGTTGTGGCTGATCCCCAGTGGGGGGTGTGGCTAGGAGGCAGCCGATCAATGACTCTCTCTCGCTCCCGTCCTCTTTCTATAAAAACAACAAAGACTTTTTTTTTTAAATGATGAATTTCAAAACAGTGGGAAAAGTGAAGTTGATAATAAATACATAGTGAAATCATGTAAAGTCCATAAAGCAGTAAAACTATCAATGAAAACAGGGATGATGAAAACCATTCAGAATCATTCCTCGCCCCTCCTTCCCCAAGATGAGAGAAGGGCATGAAGAGGGAGTGTCTCCATGAGAGTTTCTTTCGAGAGTGGACTGATTCGTGGTTCTTCAACTTATAGTTGTTGGAATTCTTAACCCTTTATATGTTTTTTTATTTGTAAATATTGATTAAGAAGGCCAAATGCCAATCTTGTGTGCTGCCGACTCCATACTCTCACGCTCATCCCTTTTCCAATCAAATAGCACCTGGCATTCATTCACCAGTGGATCCAAGTATTTTCAGATTTCAGCGCCACTCCAGCCCTCAGCTTTCTCTCTGCGGGACAAGGAGAAACTCCTTCTGTGACCACGGAGGTTCCTTACAGAAATAAGATGCATCGGTTTTACAGCTATACTAGCGGCCCATTGCATGAAGATTCCTGCCATAGGCCTTTCTTTTCTTTTCTTTTTCTTTTTTTCAAATATATTTCATTGACTTTTTACAGAGAAGAAAGGAGAGAGATAGTTAGAAACATGGATGAGAGAGAGACATTGATGAGAGAGAGAGAGAGAAAGACATAGATCAGCCGCCTCCTACAGAACCCCCAATGAGGATATACTCATAACCAAGGTACATGCCCTTGACCAGAATCGAACCCTGGACCTTCCAGTCCACAGGCCGACATTCTATCCACTGAGCCAAACTGGTTTCGGCAATAGGCCTTTCTTCATCTGGCTGCTGGCACTGGTTTTCCCCCAGCACCTGGGATCTGGGCCTTCAATCTGGCCAGAATCTGCAGGCTTCTCCCTGACTCTGGTCAGAGTCTGCAGGCTTCTCGCTGACTCCAGCTGGAATCTCCACTTCACTTCAGCTGAAGTGCTGCTCCTGAGCTCTCTCTACCCACTGCCCTCCCCCTCATAGCAGGCATCCTGCCCCACCTGGCTGCTCTGCACCTGGAGTGGCTTGGAGGTAAGGTCCATGCCATCTTTGTCCTGCTAATTTGCATATTCCCTTCTGATTGGCTGGTGGGCGTCACAGAGGTATGGCCAATTTACATATTTCTCTCTTATTAGTGTAGGTTTGAAAATGCCAAATGCAGAGTTCTTAGTTTCGATTGATTATGTTGTAATTACCCATTTGTAATTCTAAGACTTTAATGAGGTAGAATCTTAAACAGGCTCAATAGATTTCTCAGGTTGGTAGTATGAATAAAGATCAGGAAACACCCCTTCTTTTTACTGGGTGAGTAGAAATATAAACACGCTAACCTGTTTTTCTCCCCATGAAAAGCTTTTCCTAGATTTCAAGATTTTTCATGTGTATAATTTTTATGTGTTCCTAATGGATGAGTTGCTTTTGTGAAAACTGCAGCTTTCAAGATCTTGGGAACTGGATTAAGCCTCCTTTCTCCTTCAATGCAGGAATTAATTCATCTTTGATTTCTCTCTACGTAGCTAACATTAATATCCGATACAGGAAAGAGTTTCGCAACTATCTCTTTAGCAAACCATGTGTGTCTGTGATTTTCCACAAGCCAGCATTTCCCATCGTGAAGCTGCTGTTAGCACCCATCCATCAAGGTCGGCATGTGTGATACATAAAATCATGCGCAGAGCCTCGGGGACTTGGGGATGCTTATTAATAAACTTCAGTCACCCTGCGAGGGCACCAGCCTCTGACAGCCTGCCCTGCCCCTCTCCCCTCGCACCCCCCTTTCCTCTAACACCCCCCTGGACACTCCTCAGGCTTCCCCTGTGCTTCTTGCCCTCAGAATGCTCAGACCACAGTCCCCAGGTCTAGAAGGCTCATTTCCTAAAGATTCCGATTTCCTGGCAAGAAAACTCAAGAGGCAGGGCCGTGGCCATCTGACTCTTAGCCGGAAGTCCCCAAAGACTCCAGGCCCCCGAAACCCTCTTCAGATGCTAATGATCCCACAGAGTGCCTCTGGCCGCAGCTGGCCTTCACCTGCAGCCCTGACAGGAGGGGGGCCTCCAGAGGGAGGTCCTGGTTTCCATAAAAATAGGAAGAGATCACGTGGTGCCCAGCAGCGACCTGGCGTGAGCTGTGAAATTATGGAAAGTCAGCTTCCAGGCAGCGGACACTGATTGCTGTGAACACAAAGCCCAAGCGGGAGCCCTCTGTCTCCCCCTTTTTTAAATTTATTTTTATTCTTTTTGTAATTCCCTGGAGACGGGGTAGCTGGGATCCCCTGCTAATGGCCACCCACCTCTAAAAGTACATGATGCCACTGAATTTCAGATGCAGCCATTGTTAATATTCAGGTGTATCTTCAGCCTAGGAAAAGTGTGGGTACGTGGCAGGGGAAAAATATACATGAGTCATTGAAAATGGTCCCAGGATTCCCTTTGTTTAATTGAGGTTTCTTGTCTAAATGTAGCTGTGATTCTTGTCTTCTGGCTGATTTTCCATAATTGTTGGGTATAGTTTGCAGCCCATTTTATTCTATTTGTAAAACAGATGTGTGAAGGAGATGTTACTGAGTTCACCTGCATATTCTAAGATTCAGCAAGTCAGCTTACACTACGTACAAGCCAGGAAGACTTCCTTGATGTCCTTTTTGGGAACTGGTTTAGAGGAGAGCTACACAGCAATCCGTTTCCTTTCCATCTCTTCTGCTCATGTGTCTAGTGTAAAAGGTATCTATGAGGAGAGCAGTGTGCTCCTCTTACCAGACCTCACAATTCTATTCTTTCCAAACTTGCAGCTAATTCATGAGATGCTTTGCTTAAAGGAAATCATGATTAAAAGCAGCAGTTCCCTTGCCCGTTAAAGTATAGAAACCCTTTTTGACATTAAAAAAGGACGCATTCATTTTAAGATTTTAGGTGCCTTTTAGTTTCTGTTGCTTTAGAATATACATGAATAATAGGAATTCAGTACCTTCTTACAGTTAACTTATATATAAGTAATTGTAAAGGCAGCTTTTTATTTTATTTATTTTTTATTGCTTAAAGTATTACAAAGAGTAATACATAGTACATATGTCTCCCCCTCCCGCCCCCAATTGACCTTCCTCCAGCCTCCCTTACCCCCAGCACATGTCCTCACGCCCCTACCAGTGTCTTGCGTCCATTGGTTATGCTTATATACAAGCATACAAGTCCTTTGGTTGATCTCTTATCTCCCCCCAACCTTCCCCAGCCTTCCTGTTGTCAAGAATGGTTGCATGCATATACAGACTGTTCTTGGGTTACAGTGGACTCATTGTATGTCATTTTGTGGTTACATCACCATCGGCCATTTATTTATAAAAAAAAAAGTTTCTTCATTTTGATGTCTGTACATATGTGCTTTATGTTTTTTATTATTTATTTACCACAAGTAAAGGTCAGGAATGGTTATCTGTTAAATTGTTTTTACTGTTTCACTTCACCGCTATGTATGTGCTTCATGTGAGTGACGTAGGTGCTCATGTAGGTGGGTTCTGACTTACGGCGGAAATCATGCTATGACACTGTAGGAATGAATCTCTGATGTAACCTAAGGACTTCCTGCATATGCAAGACATTTATTAGGTCTATAGACAGTGGTTATATATATATAAATACATAGAGTATGAAATCATGTAAAGTCAAGAAAGCATAAGCAATAAAACTATAAATGAAAACAAGAATGATGAAAACAATGCAGAATAATAAATACAGAGAGTATTTATGTATATATATGTATATATCCTATCTAATGAAAGAGTAATATGCAAATTGACCATACCTCTGCTACACCCAAAAACCATAAACCATGCCCACCAGCCAGTCAGGAGTGAGTATGCAAATTAAACCAACCAAGATGGCTGTGGCCAAGCCCCCCTCCTGCTCTCTCCACAGAGATGGCCACAGCCATCTTGGTTGAGATTCATTTGCATACTCACTCTTCATTGGCTGGTGGGCCTGGCTGGTGGGTATGGCTTTGTGGTGTAGCAAAGTATGGTCAATTTGCATATTACTCTTTTATTAGATAGGATATATATATGGTTCCAGAATGCCTTTCAAAATCCCATGACCTTTTCAGGAGTCCTCTAACTCTTCTCTCCACTAAAGAGCTGAGAATCTAGATCAACTTCTGTCATTTTATCTATATTCAGCCACTTGTATTGCTTTTGGCATCATATCCTCTCCATGTTTGTTTCCTCATTGTAAATTAAGGGTGGCTTACACCTGCCATATCGTATCTCATAAGTTATAGTGAAAGTGACATCCAATAGTAATGGCTAAAAATATGGTTTGCAAAATATAAACCCACTCTTCTGGATGCTATTATTTACTTAATTAAGGCTGCATATTTCATACTTTGACAGAGGAAAGAATATATATATCACAGGTAAAAAAAGCTTTGGGATTCTTAAAAAAAGAAAGTATAATGCTAAAATAAAGAATTGGATGAAATATTAAAATGCCTTATAATGACATTTTTTCCCCAAAAACTCATAAGAACTCATAAAAAAAGACAATTCAGAGAGAAGAAGCCAAAACTACCCCCCCCCCACACACAAATTGTCCATAATCAGAAAACATATCTTGAGCTCATGCTCCCTGCCAGAACAGTGCTTGGTTCTCGGGACTCGGATAGAAACAGTTGCCGTTAAATCTGTGCACTAGATCGCCAAATCCTGCACCAAATGTTTCCCTTTATGCTCCCTCTCTTTCCCTCCCTCCCTTTTTTGCCTCCACTTTTCCCAGTTTTTGTTTTCTTTTCTACTCAAGGAACAACTTAACATTTATGAAATTGTAAGCGTTAAATTTGGCTACGTATTGTTTGTAGATCCAGGATTTATAAATTCCAGGGATAGTAACTCCCTTATTAAAGTAGTTAGGCTTAACTTGTTATCCTTAGGGGTTTGATCATCATCCATTAGCCCTTTTTTCCCCCTTAGAAGTACTGCCTTTGATTTTATGCTGATAAAGTCCGGAAAGACTGTTCTATCGGAGGGCCAACTGGGGACTGAATCGCTTTCTGAGGAAGCAGCTTCATGGGCACGAATGAATTGAAGCAAAAGTCAGGGCTGTGTGTTAGGAGTCCTGTGTGTCAGAAGTGCTGTTTGTCAGGGGTGCTCTGTGTCAGGAGTACTGTGTGCTTATTGTATGTCACATAAGTACTGGAGTGGTTGACCTTTGTGTCTTTTCAGCTGTTTAGATATTAGATATGACACCATTATTACTCTCAAAGGCCTTACAGGGGATGTCCATATATGTAAAGACAAAATAGAATCTGGGGAAAAGATTCTTCCCTCTTCTTCCAAATGACCAATGATAAACGAATCTCCAGTTTGTAGAAGATATGCAAATTTCCATGCCTGCTCTTCAACACCTCATCGGTGACTCAATTTGACCCAAACAGCACAAAATATCAAGTAGCACCTTTGGCTATGACTTGAACAGGTTTCTGATTGAGGAAATATTTTAAGCTTAGTGCTAATCAAGTATAATTTGAAGAATTGTAGACAAATATTTATATATTCTATGTAATGTAGTTCTTTGAAGAAAAGTACCAGAGGATGAGCTATTAATAAAACCTCGTTAAACTTAAATTAGGAAATTTTGCTTCTGTCAGTCTCATGCATACTATTTCTTTATTTATTTAAGTATATTTTATTGATTTTTTACAGAGAGGAAGGGAGAGGGATAGAGAGTTAGAAATATCGATGAGGGAGAGACATCGATCAGCTGCCTCTTGCACAACTCCTATTGGGGATGCGCCCCCAACCAAGGTACATGCCCTTGACCGGAATCGAACCTGGGACCTTTCAGTCTGCAGACCGACGCTCTATCCACTGAGCCAAACCGGTTTCGGCTCATGCATACTTTTTACATTGAATTTTTTTTCTTTCATCAGAGTCATTCCTTATTTCCACCTCTCTTAGCTTTACCAGCTTTTACATTGAAGTGTCTGTCTGAGTATCTGGTGCACAGAGAATGCTGTAGTTAGCAGAAGAGAAGAACAATGGAATCTTTTGATACCATGGAAGTTACCAATATCTGAATTTGTAATTTTTATAAAAATACCCTTAACACCTACCTTTTATCAGTGACGTTGGATGGCCAGTTTTATGAGCCAGTTTTAAGAACCGAGGAGGAGACATTCTGAAATGTATGACAGTTTCTTCAAACCCACCTCCTCCTCCCCCCGGATTCCTATTCCAAATGCATTTCATGAAATGTAGGTGTGCATAAATCTGCTTAATCGTTTCCCTGTCTCTTTTCTCCCATTTTATGATAGTCCAATAACTGGGCCTACTATGCCCCTATCCAGAGTCTCTCTGTTTATCTTCAGAAAATAAACATCCTCTGTCTGTCCTATTGCTTTTGAGAGATGATTCGCCAAAAATGAAGGGATTGAGTGATGTAACTGCTCTCTTAACATCCTGTGACACCATCGGAGCTTTTATTTATTTATTTTTAAAATATATTTTATTGATTTTTTTTACAGAGAGGAAGGGAGAGGGATAGAGAGTTAGAAACATCGATGAGAGACATTGATCAGCCGCCTCCTGCACGCCCCCCACTGGGGATGTGCTCGCAACCAGGATACAAGCCCTTGACCGGAATTGAACTCGGGACCCTTCAGTGCGCAGGCCGATGCTCTATCCACTGAGCCAAACCGGTTTCGGCCCATCGGAGCTTTTAGAGATAACTGATGTACAGAGTAAATCAGGTTGGTCATTGGCTCTTTCCATTGCTGGCCTCCAATTAGCTTTCTGGGGTTTGTGTCCCTAATGTGTATCTCTCTGCTCTAGTGTTAGCAGTGTTTTATGAGGAAGAAAGAGGACATATGTGGATATAAGCAGCCTCCTCCTCATAGAAGATCCCTGGATTCTATTTTAACTACAGTTGTATATGGTTCTGTAACTTTTAGTGTTGAGACTATACTGGCTTGCTTTTCTATTTATTGTAGGAAATATGTTTGCGTATTGTGTGAGTGTATGGGAAATCAAGTTGGCATTTACATCCAACTTGTAATATTTAATTAGTGATTATAACTTTAGTTTGTGATTAACTCAGCCAATATAAAAGCAATCAGAATCTCTTGAAGTGAGGAAATGCCACCTGTTCTTTCTGCAAATTCAGTGAACATTACTCTCTGTTGACATTAACATTTTAAAACACTATGAAAAACCTTCACTTTATCCTCAATGTAGTAGTTTTTAAAAATATATATATTTTATTGATTTTTTACAGAGAGGAAAGGAGAGGGATAGAGAGTTAGAAAGATCAATGAGAGAGAGACATCGATCAGCTGCCTCTTGCACGACACTACTGGGGATGTGCCCACAACCAAGGTACATGCCCTTGACCGGAATCGAACCTGGGACCTTCCAGTCTGCAGACGGACACTCCATCCACTGAGCCAAACTGGTTTCGGCTCAATGTAGTAGTTTTTAAACTAACCTCCAATATAGTTTCTTATTCTCTGGAAGATGAAAAGGAAGGAGAATATTTTTTTTTTTATTTTTCTTAAGTTTGTATTCTGATTCAAAATAGGAGTAATTATGGAGTTACGCATTTGATTGAGGATGAATTGGAAAATGCAGAAAATAAGAATAAGAGCTTTTCATTTATCTGCACTTCAGTGCAAGTATCTTTGATACCCTGATGGCAGGGACTTTGGATTTTGCCTTCATAGAGCTTTTATGTCTTCCCTTTGCATTAATTAACTTCTATGGACCCACATCTGGCCTGCTTAACTGACACCATATACTTATGTGATATGTGCACAACTACAGAATCTGACCTACACATGGTCTGGCACATGGAATTGTCAGACTCTTCCGGCAGAGATAGAAAGCTGTCTTTTTTATTGTCCTAGCTACTCTTAGCTAGATCTGACTCTTTACCAGTTACCAAATTGATGATTTTTTTAAAAAAAAATTATAGTGTAGTTATGGGACGAAAGTTGAAAAGAGTCCTTAATGGAGTGAGCCCATTTTCCTGTAGATGGGAAATGGGGATGGAAAGTGGGTTATTGATGGTTTCTGTGCAGAAAAATGACAAGAGGGAAGTGAAATGAATCCGCTGGGATCTGAAGGATAGATCACCGTGGGAGACGGAGGACAGCACACCAGTCAGGCGGACACATCATTGTCCGCAAATCAAGTAATAGATGTTGGTCCTAAGGTGGCAGCAACGTGAATCAAAGAAAAAGAGGCGGGAGAAGTATTACAGAGGGGGACTCTTTAGAACACAATGCCTTTCCACGCTTAGCATGTGGCATGGAGTCTTTGGGTGCGGTGAGCCAGTGACTGCTCGCATGGGTTTATTTTGTGGTAGATGAGATGAACAAAAAAGTGCCAGTGTTGGCTCTTTGTCCTCATGTCAGAGCACATCTTTTTCTTCATGTCTGTCGACCACATTTAGCTCAGGGTCATCCCTTCCAGAGCCCCTGGGGCCACCCCGCTGGAACAGCTGGAACTGGCTGGAACAAGATCGTCAGCTTAGCTAAGAGGGAGCTAGCTGTGTTTCCATGACATTCCTCCTACGTGTCGTTCCCGGTTAGGAAGAGGAGAAACTTACATGAAATTTGGAAGGTGGCACTGATGCGGCGGCCATGTTTTTATGCTCTGAAAGTTGATGCATGGACTGTGACAGCCAGCCCTCATCAGCTAGTTCATCTGGGTTAGCTCGGGGAATCTCTTTCTGTCACAACATAATGGAATCGCTAAGGTCAGAGAGCCTCTTGTATCGAAGTGAGGAAGGACATTTGTTTGCAAGGACTGTTCTTCCAAAAGCTGGGGTGATGAGTGCAAATTCCAGTGAATCTGGGGCTGTTGGGTCTCTAAGTTTTACTAAGCCCCTTTTGCCAGCAGCCTTTCTGTCTTTTATTCCCATCCGCAAAGGGTAGTATCTTCTTGTCTGAAGAATCTGAAATGGTTCCCCAAAGGTGTTTTTCTTTCAGGGTACCACTTCTCCTCCTCAGGCCCAATTCATAAACCTTCCATTGCTTCTAGATCTATCACGAACTCAAGTCCAGACAGTGCCTGAGAAAATACGACACAAAGTATGACCTATAATGAGGTGCAATATCAAGGAATTGCAAGATTTGCCAATTTTTCTGACAGTAACCTGGGGCGGGAATATAGGAATGGATTCTAAGTGTGTTGGAAGAGTAGAAGGCATAAAATGTTGGGTCTGCATGATTTGTTGATAAGGCTTACTAATTCTGGATTAAATATGTTATCTTGAGCAAACTGGCAGTCTTGCTAAAAGTCTGCTGGGTTGTGTGACTGAAACCTCTACCCCAAAGTCTCCTATGAAGTTGGCATGTCAAACTGAAAACTAAGTGATATAGAAATGTCAAAAAGTGCTTGATATGTTGTAGTGGAAGATATCTAAACGCTTAGGGAGATATGAATGCTAGAATATATTCCTCAAGTAAAATCTGCTTAACTACCCCCTATGTTCCTCAAGAGGGTCCAGAAGATAATTTCTTTTTTAAAATATATTTTTATTGATTTCAGAGAGGAAGGTAGAAGGAGAGAGAGATAGAAACATTAATGATAAGGAAAATCATTGGTTGGCTGCCTCCTGCCTGCGCCCTGCTGGGGATTGAGCCTACAACCCGGGCATGTGCTCTTGACTGGAATCAAACCTGGGACCCTTCAGTCCATAGGCTGATACTCTATCCACTGGTTAGGGTTAGGGTTAGGGTTAGTTAAGGCCAGAAGTCAGTTTCTTCAAGAAAGCTGTGATAAAACATTTTTTAGGAGCGTGTCTTTAAGAGGTCTATAATATAATGTCATATGTTAACTATACTTAAATATTTAAAAAAAAATAGATAAGACATAAGCATTTTTTTAAGGAGTTCTTGCCTTGGTCAGTGTGGCTCAATTGGTTGGCGCAAGATCCTGTGCACCATAAGGTGGCAAGTTCTATTTCCGGTTAGGGCAAACACCCAGGTTGCAGGTTTGATCCCCACCAGGGCTTCTATGGAAGCAACCGATGAATGTTTCACATGAATGTCTCTCTTTCTCTTCCTTTCTCTGAAATCAGTTTACAAAACAGTTCTTTAATGGCCCTTCTCTGAATTCCTGCCAGTAGCGGGAATCAATTTGGAAGAGGACCTTGAGCTCCGAATGAGAATGCAGCTGGTCAGCACCTTCATTTCAGCCTGAGCAGAGAAGCCAGCCGCCTCGTGCCAGGTTTTGGATCTGCAGATTCGTGCACTAATAGACGGGTGTTGTTTGAAGCCAGTAAGTCTGTGGTGATTTGTTATGCAGCAACAGAAAACTAATACAGGTAGGAGAGGCCAAGCAGGTGCCTCTAAAACAGAGGTTCTCAACCTGTGGGTCTAGAACTGCTAGCAGGATCGCCTAAGACCATCAGAAAACACCGATATTTACATTATGACTCATTAACAGTAGCAAAATTACAGTTAGGAAGTAGCAACGAGAATAATTTTATGGTTGGGGGTCACCACAACATGAGAAACTATATTAAAGGGTCGTGGCATTAGGAAGATTGAGAACCACTGCTCTAAAATGTCCCCTTCCTGCTGAGACCGGTTTGGCTCATTGGATAGAGTGTCGGCCTGCGGACTGAAAGGTCCCAGGTTCGATTCCGGTTGGGGGCATGTACCTTGCTTGCGGACACATCTCCAGTGTGGTGCGTGCAGGAGGCGGCTGATCAATGTCTCTCTCTTTTCGATGTTTCTGACTTTCTATCCCTCTCCCCTCCTCTCTGTAAAAAGTCAATAAAATATATATATTTTTAAAATAATAAAAAAATAAAATAAAATGTCCCCTTCCTAAGAAAATAATGTAATGCTGTCACATTCCTCAGGAAATTTCAAATTGTCAACACCATCAACCACTTGAAAGGTGCGGGTGTGGTGGCTCCTGACACAACTCCCTTCCGCCTGACCTTTAGGGCTTGTAGGAAGGCAGATGGTTCTTGAGGAATGACAGTAGATTGTGGTACATTTAATCAGACGATAACTCCAATTGCACCTGTCGGTGCAGATGTGGTTTCCTTGCGACGGCAGTTTGACACAGCTCATGTCATCTGGCATGCAGCTATTTATCTGGCAGGTGCTTTTTATCTTATAACTATCAGTAAAGATCCCCAGAAGTAATTTTCGTTCAGTTAGAAAGGGGTCCTTTACTGTTTAAACTCAGGGTTAGATCGCCTCTCTAATCTTACATCATGATCTAGTCCACAGGGACTTCCGTCACCTCTCTAGACCACAGGGTACCATGTTCTCTCCTTGTATTGATTATATGATGACAAGTGGATCTGATGGACAGGAAGAATGGAATCTCTAGTGGTATCATTTAGACACAGAATAGAAAATAAATCCCCTCCCCCCAATTCAATTGTCACATTCTATTAATTTCCCATCGCTGCTGTGCTAAATTACCACAAACGTAGGGACTCAAAACAAATGTATTATCTACTATCTGCTATCTATTATCTAAGATGCCCCTGCCCATAGATATGACACTCTATTTCCTATTTCCTCCTCCATCTCAGCAGGCACTTACAGTCTCCAGGGGATTTCCCAGTGAAACTTTTCAGAGTCTTTCTTATTTTGATATGAATCTCATTTTGATATGAATCTTATTTTCTGTGTTAACTAGTTCAGTTATTCCCCCTCTTTCTCATTCCTCTACTACCTGATATCATATGTTAATAGTATTTAATCTTATCTCTCACTCTTTGATGACAGCATATTAAAATTAAGTAGGGGGTGTGCCACAAGTGGATGAGGAATAAATATTCTCAAAGATAGATAAAGGACGATGTATCTGCTTTTGGGGAAATAGCATATTTTCAGTTTTATGAGGGATATTTTAAAAAGTTAGGGAAAGCCCTAGCTGGTTTGATTCAGTCGATAGAGCATTGGCCTTTGGACCAAAGGGTCATGGGGTCAATTCCGGTCAAGGGCATGTACCTTGGTAGCAGGCTCATCCCTGGCTCAAGCCCTGTGCAGGAGGCAATCAATCGTTGCGTTTCTCTAACATTGATGTTTCTCTCTGTCTTCCCCTCTCGTCCTCTTTCTCTCAAAATCAATGGAAAAACATCCCTGGGTGAGGATTAACAACAACAACAAAACGTTAGGCAAAGCATGATTTTATTTTATTCTGTTAGGAACTTTCAAATATGCAGTAGAGGATTAACTACAGTTTCTGTGCTATATATTCTCATGATTTCCTTTATTCTGTTTGATTGTGCTATCGCAGTCATGTTTAAAAGGAGGAAAAAAGAGCCTTAATCTTTTAGAGATGTACACTGAAAAATAAAATGAAAAATTTTATCTCCAGCCCTAGCTGATTTGGCTCAGTGGATAGAGCATCGGCCTGCAGACAGAAGGATCCCAGGTTTGATTCTGGTCAAGGGCACATGTCTGGGTTGCAGACTCAATTCCCAGTAAGGGGCATACAGGAGGCAGCCGATCAATGATCCTCTCTCATCACTGAGGTTCCTATCTCTCTCTCTCTCCCTCTCCATTCCTCTCTAAACTTAATAAAAATATTTAAAAATAGTTTTATTTCCAAATTTAAGCTGCATACAAAAAATAATAATAATAACTGTATTTTGCAGGTCCACAATATCAGGTGGCATTGATCTTTAAGAAATTTCACTAGGAAAGTTCCTTCTCTGGGCCTTAAAGGAAGACTTCACAGGTTCCCTCTATTTGCCTGCAATCTCTCTATCACACTATTAGGTGGAACGCAGCTCTCGCTGTGCTGGCTCAATTTTGATGTGAACTGTTATCTCTGTCTCGAGGCAGTGTTCCCACATATTAATGGAAAGATCTACAGTTAGTTCAGAAAAGTGCTTTTTGTTTCTTTGTGTTTTTTTTTTTAAATAATATACAGCTATCACCCCAAAGAGAGACATGGATCAAATACAGAGTAGATGAAAATAAACTTCCTATTTAGAATCACCTTCTTTCCTCTCCAAAGCATTTTCATAATTTGGGTAATTGCTAGGCTACCTAAATGGCACCATTATTTCTTTGAATCTGTCTCAGAGAGGATGCAAAAAATTGTAGAGGACATTTACTCCCTAGAAAATTGTAAGATCTTTTAATGTGTTGGTTGATGCATGATTGGAACGGTATAACTGTGATTGAATTTATACCAAAGAAGTGATTTTATGATCATTGATGATAGTTGTAGCTACGCAGGCCAAGACAATGATATGGGTAATTGAATCCCATGCTCTGAGCACAGAGTGATTGCCGGAAGTCAGGGGACAGTGTCTTGCCCCGTATGTAGAGCATCAGGCATGTGAATCCTTAGGCAGAGGGGGGTGAAGAAAGATCATCATTTTATGAGGCATGAGGAGAGATTTTGTGCAGACGAACATCTCATTGGATAAAATCATGGCTTTGGTTCTGCATTAAAATGCATCATACTTTCAACTTCCACATGACGGTAGACTTATGAGTAGGGTCACGCCAAATCTGTGGTTGCGTGAGTGATAGCTCTGGTCTGGCATGTTGTGAAGGCAAAGAAATCAGCGCCCTGAAATACACATGGAAAGAGAGAAAGGAAGGAGAGAGGGAGATAAATAGGGTGTAACCCTTAAAGTTACAGCACCAAAGATAAGTGAGAAATGGCTTCTGAATCCAAAACTGTGGGCACTGCCCAGTAGAAGCAAGAACAAGACACCCGGTCCTTATAAAAGGGGCCTCGGAGAGCTAGAAATGCAGTTGTTTTCTTTGACCTGTGACAGCTTCCCTGGAACATCCTGCCTTTGCTTCCTCACAGCAAGGGTTCTTCATCTCTAAAATGAGGGAGTCGGAACCAAGATTACTTAGAGCAGTGGTTCTCAACCTGTGGGTCGCGACCCATTTGGGGGTCAAAGGACACTTTCACAGGGGTTGCCTAAGACCATCGGAAAACAGATACTTACATTATGATTCATAATAGTAGCAAAATTACAGTTATGAAGTAGCAATAATTTTATGGTTGGGGGTCACCACAACATGAGGAACTGTATTAAAGGGTCGCGGCATTAGGAAGGTTGAGAACCACTGACTTAGGGTTTAAGATGTAGAAAATTAAGAGTGTAATTCTAAGATGCCTTTCTTCATGTATTCAGTTCACATGTCTCCCTTCTGTAAAGTCCAAAGTCAGTTAATATTCTGCACACACAATGTCTCAGTTGATTATACATATTGTTTGGTAGTGTTCACTAATTGTTTCTTATGGGAAAATCTTGTTTCGGTAAATAGATTGTATATGTTACCTCATTTTAGAAAACATGTCTTCTGCTTATTCATATTTCCCACACATGAGCCTTTTCCTTCTCTCTTTTTCTCTGACCTAGTTAACTTCCTAGTCCCTAGGTCCTCTCTTTCAATTCTAACATAGAAACATGTAGACTATTCATGGCCTATAGTGTTTTAGTATATTAGGTCAACAGGTTCTAATCTACAGCCTGTGAATTAGGTATTAAAATTGTCATCATTTTATAGATAAGGAAGCTGAGTCTTAAAAGTTAAGAGATTTCCCTCAATGTCTGTTCTCCTGGTTAAGTGGTGAAACTGAAAGTGGAAGTAGACTCTTTCCTTTAAAAGTCATGTTTTAACCATTTAGCTTGCCTTATGATAAAATGAAAAAAAAAAAGACAAGAAAAATAAGGGGATAGCAAGGAACTTTTTCTATATATTAAATTGTTGTGATCAAGTGAAGTTGTGCTGTAGCATACTTGTAGACAACTGTTTTTATTCCAATCTTAAAATATTGCCTAGGGATGTCTGAGGCACTTATGAAATTTAGAAAGTATTCCTACATTTGAGGTCACATCATTAGGACAGGACAATAGCATTTCAATCTACAGCCAACACATGTGTTGTGGTGTTTCCTTTATCTCATGACCTCAACCATTAAAAGAACAGATGAGCCCTAGCTGGTTTGGTTCAGTGGATAGAGCATCATCCTATGGACTGAAGGTTTGATTCTGATCAAGGGCATATACCTTGGTTGTGGGCACATTCCCAGTAGGGAGTGTGAGGGAGGCAGCTGATCGATGTCTCTCTCCCATCAATGTTTCTAACTCTCTATCCTTCTCCCTTCCTCTCTGTAAAAAAAAAAAAAAAAAAAAAAAAAAAGAAATCAATAAAATATATTCTTAAAAAAAGAGAACAGATGAGCACTGCACAAGAAGCAAAAAGATTTCTGAGAGGCAAGAAGAATGTATAAAACTCACATGCCCTAAAGAATCCATAATTTTTTATAAAGTATTTTTCAAGTCTTATAGCCTACCGCTTGCACTTGACTTTACTAACTTTATCACAGTCTTTGATACCCTGAGGTTTCCCTTCTCACAGCAGAGTAGAAATAAACACTTAGGATAGTGAGGGTGAATGTAGAAAGCACTGTTAGACTGAGCACAGTGGTCAGTGGCAAGAATTGATTACATGACAGTAGAAGAGGAGAAAAAGCGACGGTAAAAGATGAGAAAAAGCAGTACAAAGATAATTCATGACAGTAGTCAGGACCCTTGGCAAATAGCATCACTATTAGAGCTCCATGAGCCTTCTACCAAAGCTAATTATTCACCCACTCATCCTTGTACCTCCTCATCCATCCATCCATCCATCCATCCATCCATCCATCCATCCATCCCCTAATTCAGCAAACATTTACATGCTAAGCACTGTTGCAAGTCTGCTCACATGAAGTTGGGTAACCTGTGGTCCCTGCTGCTATGGTACTCAAATTCTGTTTGAGGGAAGAACTAAGTAAAACAGTAATTATGATAAAGTTATGGAAATGGTAAAAGAAGAAGCATGGAGTATGATAAGTGCACCAGATGCTTTGGGAGCACAGAGTACACACATCTAATCCAGCTGGAGGAGAAGATGAAAGAGAAGGAACTCAGGCAATTGGTAGGAATGTGTGTTTTTAGGTGCAGAAACAGATCACGCACCACATTGGTACCAGATGGCAAAGAGGACACTGAAACCAAGCCATAGGAGCAACAGCTTCTAATTGTGATGAATAGCTAAATAGGAACCAGTGCTTCTAGTATAATGTAGGAGATACAATTCTGCTCAGTGTGTATCTGAATAATGTCCGCTAGAATTTGTCTTTGTGGAGTAGTTCAGACATAAGGACGTAGGTGTCTATGTTAATAAAGACTTGAACCTTCTTTAGGGCTCTTTCTGAACAGAATTGGCCCCATGGGTGGAATGATTTGAATATGTTTCTAACAGTAGTTCTGCCTCCACATCTGAAATCCCAATAGTAATGATTGCTTAATCTGTACAAATCCTTTGTTCAGGTTCATTGTTTTCTAGTAGGTTTAACATATTAATATAGCAGTGGTAGTTAACACAACCACTAATTTAATTTATCAGAACTCTGAGTTGATGCAATAGCTAGCAGGCATGTTTTAGTATGAATGCATGTATATATATGTTAGTTGGGTGATGGGTGTGAGATGTATGTGTGTGAACAAAAAGGTAATGAGTCTTTATCAGGGATGCTGCTAGCTTCTGGTAGGGCTTCTGAACAAATACAAAGACTTCAGGTGAGTAGTAGGGATTACTACAATAAAAAGAAAGACCCAGAAAGAGGGGTCGAGATGTAATGGCAATATGAGCCAGGATATATTAGGTGTATGCCTGTTTTTTCCAAGGAGGAGATTAATTCAGTGCACTGGACCTGAGACCACTGCTCACACCTCTCCTGCCTTTCACTCTACCAACAAGAATGAAGGAGCTACAGAAGCTTACCTCGGCATTCCCCTTCATAAATGCACTCTGTCTTGTTTTATATCTATTTTCACAAGAAACCTTGTGAGGGAAGGAAGTTGGCTAGGATTCTGTATTGTTTTATATCTATTATCCCTTCTCTCAAAACTCAAATTCCCATAAGGCTCTGCATGTGTCCCATTCTGTTTCCCATTCCAGTCTTCCCCACTCACCATGCCCTCGGGAATTCACAATCCAAGACTGGCAAAAGCCAGTCTGTCTCCTGAATCCATTCTTTGAACTTCTTTCACCTTATTTTTCTGATGAAGGTTTTCTCAGCATCGACACTATGGACATTTGGGGTCACACAATTCTTTGTTGTAAGAGGCTGTCCTGTGCCTTGTGGGACATTTCATAGTGTGTCTGCTCTTCAACCACTAGACGCGGGTAGTACCTCTGACCCAGAAGGAGTGGTGCAAAAGTTTTCCCCATTGAGAAATCCTCACAAGGGAACTGGTTCACTTCAAGACACTGCTTCCCTTGAAACCCTTTCAATGTATGGCAGCTGTTCCTGGGTTGTTGTCTTCCCTTTATTCCTTCTATAATTGGGACTGTGATCGAGTAGGTGCCCTCTTTGTCACCAATTGTCACATCAGGCAGTTCTCCTTCACTGCTCCCCCCACCTCCCAAACATGTTGGCTTGGAATAGCATGTCATTGGATTACATCATCCTCTCCCCTTCATTGCGGTTTCATTGACTGGTCTGATATCACTCTTCCATCATTTTCTGATTACTTTAGCTTTTGGCAGTCTGTATTAATTATTTGCAACTTCAGAACATGTGAACATGAATTGAACAATACCCTGGCCCTGCTCAATTTCTTGTTTTTTTTTTTTCCAACAATGATCTTGTCCTTCACCCTACCTCAGTCTCTCTCTCTCTCTCTCTCTCTCTCTCTCTCTCTCTCTCTCTGGACACACCCTAGACATTATAATTACCAACACTTACCAGCCCCTTCATGAACTCAGTTATATTCAGTTATATGCATCTTGTTCTCTTCAATCACTACCTTCTTTCTGATCCATTCCCTCTAATGTCCTGAGTTACTTCTCTGAGAAGCTTATAGCAAGATGAGATTAGAATTGTAGGAGGTTTATTTGGGAAAATAATAATTAATGGAAAAAAGAGGAATCCGGAGGATATTGAGAGAACCTTTCAATTGAAATGCAGGCCCTGTGGTGGAGAGATGGAAAGAAGGTTGGCTAGGACAGATCTTAGATTATAATGTCTTTTTAAGAAAGTTTTGGCAGAGCTGAATGGTAATCTTTGAGTCAAGGTTGCTTATCAGAATAGCCCAAAGCTTCCAGGAATTGGGTCTTGGTTAGTATTCCTGCTCTCCTCGGGCATTGATTGGCCACTAATCTCGAGAAGCTTAGCCTCAGTTCATTGGGTAGCCGTCCTCCCTGTACTTGGAGATCTGGCAGGTGCTTTCTCATGGCCGCAGAGATCCTTGTTACAACAATCCCCCCTCTCTTTCTCCCCATCCCCAGCCTGGAATACATCTCTCTCAATCAATATAACTACCTAAATGATCTCCCTGTTTCTGTGCTTGCTTATAGTCTATTATCAACATGGAAGTGTGATCTTTCTAAACAGATTTCAATTCTATTATCCTGTGTGTGCAAACCGTTGCACTGACTTTTCATTTCAGTTACAAAAGCCTACACATGGCTCCTAAGCCCTATATGATCTCCCTCCTTCAATTCCCAACCCCATTACCTCCCTGATCTCACATGCCCCCCTTTTACCCTGCTGCATCCCCTTGGCCTCTTTGCTCTTCCTTGAACATGACAAGAGCAACTTCATCCTTGACTTCTGCACTGACGGTTCCCACTGCCTGGATCTCTCACGTATCTACTCCCTTTAAGTCGTTGCTCAGCCGAAACCGGTTTGGCTCAGTGGTTAGAGGGTTGTCCTGCGGACTGAAAGGTCCCAGGTTCGATTCCGGTCAAGGGCATGTACCTTAGTTGCGGGCACATCCCCAGTAGGGGGTGTGCAGGAGGCAGCTAATTGATGTTTCTCTCTCAGTGATGTTTCTAACTCTGTCCTTCTTCCTTCCTCTCTGTGAAAAAATCAATAAAAATATATATATTAAAAAAAAAGTCATTGCTCAAATATTACCTTTCAATTTAGCCTATCAGACCACTCGCAGTAAAATTGCAATTGCCCATCCAGCTATCCAATTATCCCTCATCTTTTTCTTATTTATATTTTATTGTTTTTTTACAGAGCAGAAAGGAAAGGAACAGAGAGCAAGAAACATCAATGAGAGAGAGACATCAATTTAGCTGCCTCCTGCACACTCCCTACTGGGGATGTGCCTGCAACCAAGGTACATGTCCTTGACTGGAATCGAACCTGAGACCCTTCGGTTCACAGGCCGACGCTCTATCCACTGAGCCAAACCAGTCAGGGCTGATTATCCCTCACCTTGATCTGTATTTTCTTTTTTCCCTAGCAAATATCACTATTCCATAGTCTATATAACTTTTTGTGTTTATCATCTGTTATCCATCTACTCATTGCAAACACATAAGCTCTATGCGAGCAGATATTATTCACTGTTTTATTCACGGAGGTATCTCCAGGATCTAGGGCATTATCAGGCAAATAGAAGGACTCAATAGATTTTGTTGATTTAATGATGAATGCAAAATTAAATGTGTAGACTTATAAACCCTGTTTCATGCCATGGTGGCTGTCACTTAGGTATCTTTTATAGTTTTCCTTAAAACTTTGTGAGGCTTCATTCATTTACATATTTATTGGATACCCACGGCATTTTTCTGATGGATGTAAATAATTGAAAAAAAATTGCTAAGAATAAGCAAAATAAGCACAAAGGAGAAGAAACTGTGTTTTTGTCCAAAGGTAATTTTGGGGAATGGCTTTGCTACCTTGGGCCCCTAAAGGAAAATGTTGTCACACATCCTCTGGTAATGATTTGGGTAGACCACCGCAGGTCCAAACATGGTGAATTATTTTCAAGTATGATGTTTTAAATGCCGTATTTCTACAAGTGGTTATCCAAGTCAAGTGTATTGAGGCCCATCGATTACCCATTACATGTTCTTTTTAGATGGTATAAGAACTACACCTCACTCCTCATCCCAAGTGACAGAGGATTTCTTTGCCCAGAAGGAAGGGGCCACAGCAACTAAGGCAGATGTGTCAACACGGTTAACAATCCTCATTGATCTCCTAAGAAACAGACCCGCTGTCCTTGTCGCTGAGCCAACTGGACAGCAAGCCTGACTGGCTCCTTAAACACTGCCAAAGAGCGTTTCCTCCCGGGGGCTGCTTTCAGGTTTGAGCTGGAATCTCAACTTGATGTGAGAACAAACAGGCACTGGCCCGAGTGCCTTCCTGTGTCACAAGCAGTGATTTTCTGTGGTTAGTCTCGGGGCTGAGGGGTACGGGGAGGCACACAAGATCTCCTGCCAACAGTCAAAAGGCTACACCTCAACCACTGTTGCGTGATGTACGTTGGATGCTAACGTTTGCTTCCTGTTTTGGAAAATGTCACCATTTTTTTCTAAGGCTCTAATCCTGGAAATGGGTGTCGGGCATGCATGCTGAGCTAAGGATGATGACATTTGCAAACGCGAGTGAAATGACTGGGGATTTCCTCGTGGGTAGGCACTGAGAGGTCAAGGGGTAATGACCACCCTCTGAAGTTGCCACCTCCTCCTCTCCCATCAGTAGAGTCTGTCTCCTCCTCCAGAAGTAGGGCAGTGAAGGAGGTAGTCAAGCTGGTCCCCCACTGCGTTTATTGTACAAGTGTCTGTTGCTAAGAACAACGTGGGTGTGCAAGGGGAAGTGGAGATGAAAGAGTTTGGCTTGGTTCTGGCGTCGCAGTGCTCACTCACAAACATTAGCTTCACTGACTCGGTGGTGGGTGGTCAGATACAAGCCCCGTTGCCATAGTCACAGAACCAGAATGATGTGGACTGAGCAAGGACTTTAAGGTTGGACTGACCTAGGTTCCATCCTACGGTTTTGACCAAGTTTTTTGAGTCTCAATTCCTAGCTATAACACAGTAATACTATATTTATTCCATTTTGTCTCCATTCCTAGCTATAACATAGGTCATACTATATCTATTCCATAAATGTTTGGGAGAATTACTTTTTCCAAAAGCATTAAAAACATGGAGAACAATGATGAGCCAAGCTTGGTCAAGCTTCCCATGACAGTAGTTTTTATTATTATTATTTTAAATATACTTTATTGATTTTTTACAGAGAGGAAGGGAGAGGGACAGAGAGCGAGAAACATCAATGAGAGAGAAACATCTATCAGCTGCCTTCTGCACACTCCCTCCCCCCACTGGGGATCTGCCCACAACCAAGGTACATGCCCTTGACCGGAATCAAACCTGGGACCCTTCAGTCCACAGGCTGACGCCTTATCCACTGAGCCAAACCAGTCAGGGCAGTTTTTATTATTTTTAACACAGAGGCAGCGATACAGCCATGCCCAGTTTTTCTCAGTGGTTAGAGCGTTGGCCCTTGGAACAAAGAGTCATGGGTTTGATTCCCGGTCAAGAGCACTTACCTTGGTTGCAGGTTTGATCCCCTGCCCTGACTGGGGCATATGCGGGAGGCAATCAGTTGTTGTGTCTCTTTCATATTGATTTTTTTTTCTCTCTCTCTCCCTCTTCTCCCTCCTTTCCACTCTCTCCCCAAAGATCAATGGAAATAATATCCTTGGGTAAGGGTTTAAAAAAAAAAAGGCAGCGATACAAAGAATTTACAAAAAAATAGTGTAAAATTATTTGTATTGTTTTTATTTACCTTCTTAATTGAGACTTGGAAGTTTCTGGATAGGCTGATGGCATTTTAAGAATGTGTAGAGCCAAGATCGGTTTGGCTCAGTGGATAGAGCGTCGGCTTGCGGACTGAGTGGTCCCAGGTTCGATTCCGGTTGGGGGCGTGTACCTTGCTTGCAGGCACATCTCCACTGTGGGGTGTGCAGGAGGCGGCTGATCGATGTCTCTCTCTCATCGATGTTTCTGACTTTCTATCTCTCTCCCTTCCTCTCTGTGAAAAATCAATAAAACATATTTAAAAAAAAAAATGAATGTGTAGGGCATCTTTCTTCACCTATCCTTGTGGTATTCCCAAACAGTATAATGTTAAACTTGTTCTCTAGAAAAACAAAAGGAGCCCTGACTTGTTTAATTTGTCAGCTTCTATGGCCTGAAAATGTCCACCATCGCCGGCTTCAGACGATCTGCTTGTTAATAATCATCTCACGGAAGTTCTGAATATTATCAGCGGGCTCCCGCGAGCCCGTGCAAGTGAACACACCCTCGAGATATCCTAGCTGCGGAGATCAGGTGCCTGAGATTGTCATGTTTGTTTTCTTGCCTCTGAACGTGCAATTTTCGAGAAGCAGAAAGAGGAGGAATTCAAATCTGCTCACTTACAGCTCTCGCTCTGATTCTATTCTCTCCGCCTGAAATCGTCTGCGATCATAAAAGTGCGTTGATAAACAGAAAGCAAGGGAATTATTGCTGCATGTGTGAGAAGCTTTATAGTATTTAAGAGTATAACATTCTTCATTTCCCCACATACTCCGCAGTAAATTGACAGTATCAGATTTACATTTTGTTGTTTGCTGGTATTCAGAACTAAAATCATACCTTCTTGCTGCAGTTTACATAACTTCAATAACTAATGTGAAATCAAAATTATATATCTTTTTTTCCAAGTAGTAAGTGAAGTAAAAAAACACACACCAAAAACATGTCTCTTTGTAAGCAGGAAATCAGTTTTAATCACAAGTAAAATCTAAAGTAAGTCTTTCAGACCTAAAAATACTTTGTAAAGGACCTGTGTTGTAAATTGTTTCTTTTTGTTGATAAGGAAAGCTAAGTTGCAGAATATTTATGGCTCAGAGCTAAACAAAGAACATGCCTGATAAATAACCACATGGGTCCAGGGACTGAGAACTTGACTCTCCATAATTACAGTTGTCAGATGACTAGTACACGTGTGAGGGTTTCTCCTTTCAACCAGTTAAAGGGATAAAGACTCTTTCACTGTGCAGTTATTTCACTCCTCCTGGATGCGGTGAAACTTTATGTTTGTCTGAATCATGAAATGCGCTTAAAATGAGGAAACATCATAATATTCATGAATGCAACTTAAATAATTATAGCTGAAATCCAAAACCTCAACTGTGCCCCAAAGCTTTGAAATATTAAAAGAGCGCCTGCATTTTGAGATGATTTCCTTAATAAGTTCTCTTTCTTTTACAAAATTTATCACGAAATGCTTTCAATAATATCAAAAATTAATCACTTTATAGAACTTGCTTAACTTGGAGACTAATGAGATTGAGCATCTTTTCAAATGTTTATTGAATATCCTCCATATGAAAGTTCTGCTGGCTGCTTACCCAAGATGTTGGCCTTTCCATTCTATTTGCAAGAATTCTTCATAAATTCCAGACATCAATTCTTTGTTGGTTGTTTACATTTTAAATATCTTATCCCTTTGTGCCTTTATTTATTCTTATGATAATTTTCCTTAAAAATATCAAAAAAAGGGCACTTACGAAAATGTATAGCTTAATTAGTACACTTAATAGTAAAAGATAATGCTGTTCCCTTATGGTTGGGAATAAGGCAGGGTTAACTGTTCTCCCCACTTCTATTAAACATCGTATATAAAGTACTAGTAAATGCAGTAAAGCAAGAAAAATAGGTAAAAGCATACAGTTAGAAATAAAATAAGTAAAACTGTGTTTATTCATATGCAACGTGATTGCCTATATAGGAAATGCTGCAGAATTCACAAAAACGCTATGGAATAAGTAATTTTTAACAATTTAGGATACAAGATCAATGTACAAACATTAAGCGTGTTTATATACTTTGGCAATAAGAAGCCACACAAATTTTAAAAACTGTACCATTGTAATAGCTTTTAAAAACTGAAATATTTAGTATCAATTTAACAAAATACCTGTAGGACTTACATACAGACAACAGCTAAATGCTGATTAAAAAAAATCAAAGATGATCTGAATAAAGGGTGAGAGCTTTTGTTTTTATGCACTGGTAGTTTCCATAGAGTAAATATGTCAATTTTTCCCAACTTGATCTATAATTATACCACGATTATACATAAAATTTCCAGCATAGTCTTTTAGACATGGAAACCAGACTCTACAATGTATGTGGCCAAATAGAATTGGTCTACTTTCAATGAGAAAAGGTTAGATTGTACTTGGTCGCTGGCAAAGAGAAGTCATTAAATCATTAATGGAATTAATATAATTAACAGATTTCGCTTTCTGCAAGGGAAGATGAAAAGTACCGCCTTCCCCTAAGTTTTGCTTTCTCCTTCAGCGTTTCTAATAAAAAAAGATTTACTGTCACTGAATTGATTTAATCAGTGGATTTAAATGGTGCTTGACATTCAACCTCGTGATGATGTCTCTGCTATATTTATGTGTTTAGCTCATTTGCACTGGGTACGCTTATTAAACACAGCAAATACTTCGCAGCAAAATCTGCTGAGCCCGTGCAAGCCGGGGAGAGTCTAGGGCACGTTTTCCTTCTGCTCTCCTGAACGCCTCTCCTTCTTTCTGAGGCGCAGAGCACACAGGCTGACACGTCTGTGTGTTGGGGTGATCTTGCTTCCATTCCTTCAAGGAAAAATTTCCAATGTGGGAATTGGAAGTCTGAGGAATTTTAATATATTCTTCAGGGGAGAGAAGAAAGACACAAATGTATTTGTTGTTTCAGAAGTGAACAGAGCTCCGAGCTCACTAAGGTTTCCGTTAGAGAAGAAAGCGCAGCAGTGAGGCAGAGAAGTGGCCAGAACACGGGGTGCTGATTCTAACCAGGCCCCCTGAAGCCCCACTCTCACACACAGCCTTTCCTGATGGCACCAGCTTCTACTGGAATTGCACAGTGCCTGCAACTTAAAACCGTCTTATATGGCCGAAACCAGTTTGGCTCAGTGGATAGAACATCAGCCTGTGGACTGAAAGGTCCCAGGTTTGATTCTGGTCAAGGGCATGTGCCTTGTTGCGGGCACATCCCCAGTGGGAGGAGGCAGCTGATCGATGTTTCTCTCTCATCCATGTTTCTAACCCTCTCTCCCTCTCCCTTCCTCTCTGTAAAAAATAAACAAAATATATCTTTAAAAAAATAAAACTGTCTGATAGGGATTTAGAGAGGCTATTTTTAAGTTGGTTTCAATAACTTAAATGTGTTTTTCTTGAGACTGGCGGTATGTTACTCACTGTGTGTGTGTGTGTGTGTGTGTGTGTGTGTGTGTGTGTCTCCCACAGACCATGTTGCAGGGAAAGCACTCGGTGGGTACCCAGGAGGTACTTCATGGCTTCTTCCCTGAAGAACAGTGGTTCTCAAGCTTTTTTAATGCTGTGACCTTTTAACACAGCTCCTCATGTTATGGTGACCCCCAACCATAACATTATTTTTGTTGCTACTTCATCACTGTAATTTTGCTACTGTTAATGAATCATCATGTAAATATCTGTTTTCCGATGGTCTTAAGCGACCTTGCTAGCAGTTTTCAACCTGTGGGTCTCGACCCACAAGTTGAGAACCGCTGCTGTAGAGCCTAAGACCATCAGATAACACAGATATTTACATTATGATTCCTAACAGTAGCAAAATTACAGTGATGAAGTAGCAATGAAAATAATTTTAAGATCGGGGGTCACCACCACAGGAGGAGCTGTATTAAAAGATCACAGCATTAAAAAAGCTTGAGAACCACTCTGAAGAAGAATGCTTGTCTATTCCCCAACACGGGCGGAAGTACCGGCAGTTGTAGATCCTCAAAATGTTCATTGGTTGACGTTCAGGGAAGAAATATACATGGTCTGGCTGGACCAGAGGTGCCGACCTTGTGACCTCTCACACCCTCACCGTTGTGTTAAAGAGTGCACACCTGTCACTTTGGACTCCATGAAACACTTCGCTTTCCCTGACCTTATCGGCTTTGCCGCGTTTTAATGGGAATATAAACAACTCGGGGAGAGCCAATACTTTTGGCTCTTCCACAGAATCGATGTAGCCAACAGCTGCTTTCCTGGGCTGACCGGCATGCAATCCCCCAGCACAAGGAGGAGGAGAGAGAAGAGGGGTCTGGGGACCTGGCTGACAGGAAAGCATCCGCAGAGGCCATGGCAGACCCCCCAAAAGCAGAGGGCTTTCTGTAAAGCCAACCTCTTCCTCTCGCCCCACCTCCCGGCCCAGCACCCACACAGTTGTGGCTTCTGCAAGTCCCATTCTAAGAGGCCGTTGTCAGTGCTGTGAAGTGTCATGGACCTTCCTGTACTCGAGTTTCCTAAGGTCGTGCAGCCCTGTAATCAGCCTGCATCTTCGTCCTACATCAGGGCTGCCTCAGCCTTTCCTGATGAAGTGCTGCTTTTTTTTTTAAGTTTTTTTTTTTAATAATATACAGTGGTACCTCGAGATATGAGTGCCCTAACATACGATATTTTTGAGATACAAGCCTTCGAGCAAGCGATTTTTGCTTTGAAATACGAGCAACAGTTGAGATAGGAGTAATCGCAGGGATCGGCCGGCTGCACACGACCCACCAGTTTACCTCAACTTGAGCGTCTCATAGTTTCCTACACCTCAAGGTTACGGAACGAATTAAATTCGTATCTCGAGGTACCACTGTATTTTATTGATTTGTTACAGAGAGGAAGGGAGAGGGATAGAGAGAAACATCGATGGGAGAGAACCATCTATCAGTTGCCTCCTGCACACCTCCTACTGGGGATGTGCCCCCAACCAAGGTACATGCTCTTGACCAGAATCGAACCTGGGACCTTTCAGTCTGTAGGCTAGCGCTCTATGAACTGAGCCACATCGGTTAGGGCGTGAAGTGCTGCTTTTGAGCTCCCTGAAGTCTTCCATAGTTAACATAGCGGGGGAAAAAAAAGGGTTTAGTCTGGCTGGGGAACTCTGAGGATGGCAGGTGGCCTGCTTTGGGCTGTGCTAGGCACGGAACGTTTGTGTCTTTTCCAGGCTCCAACCCCCAAAGCAACAGCACTGTGTGACCCCGATGGGAGCCAGCCTGGTGGCAAAGCTGACGCACACCACGCGACAGTGTGAGTGATACTTTAAAGGAAGAGAGTCCTCATGACTCCCCTGTGCGGCAGGTGGTCAGCCCTGGAGCTCCGCCCACCTTTTTTATTTTTAAGAGTAAGAAAAGTTTATTTTTTTATGTTTTTTTTTTAAATTAAATCTTTATTATTCAGATTATTACATTTGTTTATCTTTTTTCCCCTCCATATCTCCCCTCCACCCAGCTCCCACCCTTCCCTCTGCCCTTCCCTCCCTCCCATTGACCTCATCCACAGGTGTATGATTTTTGTCCAGTCTCTCCCTGTACACCCCTGACCCCTTTCCCCCTGAGAATGATCAGTCCACTCCCTTTCTGTGCTCCTGACTCTATTATATTCACCAGTTTATTCTGTGCTTGTTGTGCGGGAAAGCAGTTCCCACACGGTTTACACTGGTTGGAATCGGGGTTCTCTCTGGCTCGAAACAGAAACCATCACTGACACAGCTGGCTGAGCCAAGAGTGGTTAGGAGAGCTTCCGCTTTACCTCCCTCCAGACGTTCCAGGGAGAATGTGATGAAAGACATTCTAGACCAACAACTGATGGGCCACCTGCGTGCTAAGAATAGTACTAGGGCCAAAACCAGTTTGGCTCAGTGGATATAGCGTCAGCCTGCGGACTGAGAGGTCCCAGGTTTGATTCTGGTCAAGGACATGTATCCTGGTTGCGGGCACGTCCCCAGTGGGGAGTGTGCAGAAGGCGGCTGATCGATGTCTCTCTCTCATTGATGTTTCTAGCTCTCTATCCTTCTCCCTTCCTCTCTGTAAAAAATCAATAAAATATATTAAAAAAAAAAAAAGAATAGTACTAGGCAGTGCAGATATGATGGAGGTACGTTTCCCTGCCCTCATGAAGCTTATCCCAGGGAAAGCTTGACAAGGTGAAAAAAATGATGCAATTATTATTATTAAAAAATGTGTAATTATTATTTTTTCAATAATCAGTGCTTTGACAGAAGAGTCGAAGGAGCAATAAAACAGGAATAACTAATTTAGAGTATTTCCCTGAAGGTCCAGATTTTCCTCTAAAAGCTAAAGAAGAGGGAGACGCTGGCTCTGGAAGCATTAGGGTGTTCCAGGCAGAGACCCTGCATGGAGCCCCTAAAGATGGAAGGAGGGCGAGCATCAGCTCGGCTGGCATACAGCGGGTGAGCAGCCGTGCGCATCACACACTTATGCAAACGGCCCGTTAAATAATTGGCACTTAGCGTGGATTCGGAGACAGCGGCGCAGATGATTAAAGCGAGACGATAGGAATGGCGGGGTTGCTTTCCGGAGAATCACAGGAGAACGCTGGAAATTGCCTCTGAGAGATGGAGATGATTAAGAGGGAACATTCATTGTGGGTTATTGTGAAAGAGGACACCGTGTTAGGGCAGCGTTGCTCGTCTTTGGAACACATGCCCTGCTAAACTGGACCATGTTCAGGGCCACGGCCACAGGCATGGTCCTGGGTCTGGATGGACAAGGGGTCCGGGGTCCCACAGAGACCTGTGGTCCCACCGCCACCTCCTCATCCTGGATTTCTGGCCTTTTCTGCAGCATCGGCTCCAGCCTCACATCCGGTTTGTGGAAGAATGTGACGGCACGTCAGACAGAGCAGCCCCATCGCGTTGTCAACTAGTGTAGACTGTGCGTGATGATGGCATCCATACGTTTCTGCCTCCAGAGGATCCCCTGAGTTCTAAGAGCTTGTGAGTCCCACACGTGACATAAAACACGATGTATTAGGAAGCGGAGAACAGCTGGAGACTCGGAGGGAGCAAGAGGGAGGCATGGAGGGTCATGTTTATTTTTCAGACACTTAACATATTCAGAGCGTATTTCTCTTACGTTTCACGCCCCGATCCATCACTCTGTGTTCTTAGGGGCTGGCGGTTCCAGAAATGGTGCAGTGATGGAGTGTTAATTTTTTTAATAAATCCTCAGGAATGAATGCAATAGCTCACCCATGAAGGATGACTGTTTCTCTCCCACTGATGAGGAGACCTTGATGAGATATTAATGAGCGGCATAATGCTCGCCCTTCAAGGGTGACACGCTCCATATATATGCAAAAGCCGCATCACCCCACGCTGAACCCTGGCTGCTGTCCAAGTGTGTCCTCCCTCTCTGCTGGTGGGGGGCCTTTCATATCTGGTGGCGAGGCGCTCGCTCTGGCATGGCTTGGGCATAACTAAGAGTGTCTGGAGGTTCAAGAGCCCAGGCGTGTTCTCCGGAGGGATCAATGAATCAATTCCCATCGATTACCAGAATGTTCTAGTAAATCCACGTTGGTGTCTATGAAGAGAAGCATGGCAATTAGATAAAGAGACATTGGAGAGCGCTGCGGGTAATTGAGTTTGTAAATGTATTAGCTTTCAGTTATTTACTTCCAATACACGTAATTAATATTTCATGGTAGTCTTTTAAGTGGGAAAAGGCAGAGGGGATCATTTGAAGTAAGGAGTAGATATGGGTCTGCGATGGCGCCCTGAAAGCCCCAAGTCTGTAACTGGGTAATCCCTCTGTTTTCAAAGCTGATGCGCTCTGATTATGTTAGGATTGCTCAGAAACCTCCCTCCCAGGCACGGATCGCAGGGGGATGTTGGTTGGGGAAGAATGCACCGTGGGGTGGAGAAATGATGCCGACGGTAGCAGGATACGTACATGAACTATGCACAGTGGTGGGGAGGACAGAGCATCACTACGGTAAAGAGAGAAAAGTAAAGACACATCTGGCCATGGTATCTGGGATTTATTTATCTTCTACAATTGAAACTTTGTAGCCTGGAGTGGAGCCAGGCTTTCTGCTGGCACAGCCATTGAAACTTTGTTGCCTTAAATGGAGCCCTGGGGCTGGCCAGGATTTGGGGAAAGCTTGGCTTCCTCCATCGCCAGGGGCAACCCAAGCCTCCCTCCTGTTCTCCCTGTGGCCATAGCCATCTTGGTTGGGTTAATTTGCATACTTGCTCTGATTGGCTAGTGGGTGTGGCTGGTGGGCGTGGCTGGTGAGTTTAGCAGAGGTCCAGTCAATTTGCATATTACTCTTTTATTAGGATAGTCAAAGTGTTAGTGGATGCAGGCTTTTATGATGGGGAGTTTATAAACTTTTATATTATAGTGATTCTCTCTCTCTTCATGCCTGTATTCACCCTGATTAGAAAATCTCCTTATGAGATGTTCATCTTTCTGAAGGAATTAAGTTGCTAAGTAGTGAGATTTGTAGCTTCTGAACCCTCTGGTGGCCATCTTTCCATGCGTGAAGCCTGTCTCTGGCGCTCACTGTAAAGTACCATGTCTATTTGGCTTTCCCGTAGCTTCCTCCGCCTGTGTGGCAGTATGATTTCAACAGCTCCTGAATCCCATGAGGTCAGAAATGCTTCAAATGCAGAGCTTACCTATCCTCCTCTGAGTGTGTCATTTTTTCCCCTCCAAGTAGAATATGTTTTATTTGCCACTAATTCTTCTGAGTCCCAGGGACACTCCGAATTCATATGGATTTCAATGTCCCAAATTCATTTGTTTATTACTCATGCTTCTTTCATTGTGATCATATTGACTCCTCGACTCTTTTCTCTGCTATTTCCGTTTATGGGTTATTGGCATCTCCTCCATTGTTTCTTTCTTTTTCTACTTCATGCCAGTAAATTGGAGGAGCAGCATTTTATAGTGCAAGCTGGGCATTTTTCCCTTGTTTCCTCAAATTTCAATCGAAATCTCTCTTTCTTATATCGTCTTCTCCTAAAAAAACGTATTCTACTCAGGTCCCGTGAGGTAAACTCTGTTCCTTGCCAGGAGCTTTTCATTTCAGTGTCATAAGTCATGATCTAACCTCCCCCTCCCAATGCACGTGCACGCGCACACACACACGCGCGCACACACACACACACACACACACACACACACACCACACATACAGACACATACAAAAAAAAAACAACCCATATGTTCTTTGACACCATCTCTGTAGCCCCTTGTTTATTACCTCATAACCTCTGGTTGGTTTTGAAGTCATAACCTTTAATCAGAAAAAAAAAAAGAGGAAAAGCTCACCTCTAGCCTTTTTGTTTCTTGGGGGAAAAGACAGACACCTTTCCCATTTTTAGTAGAATAATTTGTTCTTATTCATATGTGGACTTCTCTATTATAATGATAATTAGGTCGAAGCGTTTTAACACGATTATATTTAAAGAATTGTACATAATTAATGAATAAGAAATATAGAGTAAGAACTGAGCCTAGGATATCCTCAGACATGGAGTTAGTCAGATCTAATTCTGTGGGATCTATTCTAGCTGACTAATTGGTAAAGTCCTAAAAGTCTCATTGAAAGATGACTTAAGTCTTATTGATAATTGCACTTCGATGTTAACAAATGCATTTGGTGGACATGAGGGTACAGGGACGATGAAAGCTAGAGTGTGTGTAGATGAAACGGACAAATTCACCTCCGTGGAGCAAAACGCCAGCTGAGCCCAGGAAGTTGTTGGGTGGATTAAGCAACGAGGTTTGAATTCGGGCAGAGAGCAGTGGGTTATCAGAAAGCACTAGGTAGAACCGACATGGTTATTAGCTCAGTCCTCTTTGAGGAACTAATGCGCTGAGGGAAGAATGGGACTCCGGGATAATGCTCAAATAACCCCATCATTATGGGGCATAGAAATTCGGTGGGAGTTTCTGTAAGGAAATTTGTTTGCCTCTTAGATGGATTTGTCAGCACGAGAAATCCAGGCAGAGCCGTGATAGAAAGAGCTATAATTAGGAACATGAAAAAGCATATGCCGGGGCCATCATAGGAACAGGTAGTTCCTCTGCCATGATATGTATAAGCCAAGCAATGATGGACATATCAGAGACGGATGGCAGAGAGAGCATCCAGAGCAGAGGGAGAGCAGGGCTGCAGTGTTTTAAAATGGACCGAGGGTATGTTTTCATCTGATGGCAGACACAAAGGCCACTACCTTTGAGAGAAGAGTGTGTGACATTCCTAAGAGGAGGCAGGACACCATGTCCCGCAGGGCCACCAGGGGAAGTGCTGGGGTTGATGAAGAAGTGGAGGAAGCAAGTGAAAAGCATAGAGGAGGGTTAGGTGCCAACATCCCCTATGAAACAGGAAGTGAGACTCAGATGCTGGGGTTTGCGCAGGCTTCTAATATGATTTTCATTTTTTATATCCGCAAAAACCCATGGTGTAAAAGGGGGTAAACACCACTTGGTCCGCTATTGTGACCCTGTGACACCAGATGCCAAATCATCAGTGATAGAGCCTCAAGAATGACCGTTATGTGCATCAATATGTAAATTAAGTGTCCGACAAACTTAGATGTCTTTGTAGATATACCAGGAAAGGAAGGGGCTGAGAGGATTTCTATGAAGTGGCCTTGAGAAAAACTAAGACCCTCCCCCTGTTGACAAAGAGAGAATATTTTAGTTATGGTTGCAAAAAAAGTATTGACAAGGTCTCGTAGTCTCTTATTTAATAAAGCCTTTTTTTTTTTTAACTAACTGCGACTCCTCTTGGATTGTTACATACTTTTCAAAAGTAGAGTCGTCCTAGCACTAACTCAGTAATATCAAAATTAAGACATTTCTCCCCAGAAGACAAAGACAGAAAAAAAAATAAAACACACACACACACACACACACACACACACACACACACACACATACACACATAACACACATACACACACACACACACACCACATCTTATATATATATAAAAGGCTACTATGCTAAGAGTCCCTCCTACTGTCTGACTCGTCACTATGATGGGCACTGACCACCAGGGGGCAGATGCTCAATGCAGGAGCTGCCATGATGCGCACTGGCTGGCACCATGGAGCTGGCACCTCCAAACCAACACTCGGCTTCCCTCAAGTAGACACAGACCCCACCATCACCCTGGAGCAACAGCCCACCAAATTACAGCCAATACTGCCAACACCCCATAGTGTAAAATGCAGCCCATAGCCCAGCCCAGCCCGGAAACAGTTGCTGTGGGCGCCAGGTAATGACTTTATGTAGCAACGCCTGACTTTCACTCCCCAGCCACCAGCCTCCTTGAAGTTTCTTCAGCCCAAGAACAAAGCTGGAAACATTTTACACTTTAACTAAATGTCTGTGAAGTGTTTTCCATGCCTTATCTCATTTGATCCTCACAGTAGTCCTGGAGTAAGTAGATAAGAGACTCTGTGGAATCCTATTTTTTTTTTTCATTAATTGGAAACGGACATTTAGAAATTTTAGAAACCTGACCCAGCTTAAAAGAAGTAAGAAATGGTGAAACTTGCCCAGCCAGTATGGCTCAGTGGTTGGGCGTCGACCTATGAATCAGGAAGTCATTTCCATTCCTGGTCAGGGCATATGCCCAGGTTGCCAGCTTGATACCCAATGTCGGGTGTAATGGAAGCAGCCAATCAATGATTTTCTCTCATCATTTCTATCTCTCTAGCCCTCTCCCTTTCTCTCTGAAATCAATAAAACTTATTTAAAAAGAAAAGAAATGGTGGACCTTAAAAATGACTTCAGGTTTTCAGACTGTGCAGAATATACTCAAACACTTCTGCAGTTAAATATTTTACCCTTTGTTCTCCCTGCATGATCTACAATAATAATCTGCTCCAAGTTGATATTTACTGCTGTGTTGCTGACAATTACCTGAAAGAGAAATTAAGGTGCTTGACTGGACTGGAAAAAGTTTAGCTACATCAGAAAGCAGTTCTAATTAAGCAAGTTTATTATATCTACATGAAAGGCTAAGTTGACTCGCATCTGCATGATACATATAAAGCTCTCACTGGCACCAATCACACATCTGTGTTTCAATCTGTTATTATCTATTGTGAATTTGGTTGACATTTCTATTATAGAGAAAGGGCGAATAGAGATATTAAAATATTTCTTCTAGTTAATTTCCTTTCAATGTGCATGGATTCATGCAATGGGCCACTAGTTTTTTAATAACTTGGTAAGCCTGCCAGAACAAAATATGCCAACAAAAAAAGATTGTGCTTTATTATTATTTTTTTTAAATAACAGGGTTAGTCATTCTTGTAGGTAGTGGTATTATCTAAACCATCATAGATAGTTTTAAGTAATTATAAATTGGTACACATGATGAATGAAATATGAATGAAAATGGTTTAAGATTATAGGAATAAATCATGATGATGTCTGCTATCTCTAAGATAATGGAAAATGTTAACATAATCCCATTAGAAATGCCAGCTTTTCATGAATATAAACAAATTGCTTATAATGCTAAAATTGAAAAATAAATATTAAAGAATAGTTATAGAAACTCTGGTAAAGAAAACCGATATGGTGATGCTATAGACTGAATGTGTCTCCCCAAAATTCATGGGTTGAAATTCTAACTCCCATTGTGATGGTATTAGGACGTGGGACCTTTGGGAGGTGATTAGGTCATGAGGGTGGAGCCCTCAGGAGTAGGATTAGTGCCCTTCGATGCCAGGGAGCTCCCTACACCAGAGAGCTCCCTTATCTTTCTGTCTTATGAGGACAGCCAGAAGACAGCCATTTATGGACAAGAAAGTGGGTTTTCACATGACAATGAATCTTATAGCACCTTGATCTAGGATTACCCAGCCTCTGGAACTTTGAGAAACAAATTTATGCTGTTTATAAACCACCCAATATATAACAAAATATAGCAGCCTGGATGGACTAGACAGAGTGAGAGTCACATCAAATTTCAAAACATACTATGAAACCTATGTAGCTAAAATGGCTTAGTTTTGGTTCTGAATAGACAAAAAAATTTAGGATACATAATCAAAAATCCAGAAATAGAAAAAAATGCATTTGAAAGTTTTATATAAAACAATGTAGCACACCAAATCAATTGCAAAAATAGTAATTTTTAAAATACATGTTGGGACAATTATATATATATTTTTCTCACATCCACTTAGGTAAGTTCCAAAACAACATGGTTATTTAAATGTATGCCAGTCTGATAACAGAAAGAAGCCACCTCATCCAGAGCAACACATTTACATATTTCTTTTACTCCAAAAGCATGTTGACTTTTCATATACCCAAATGTGGTGTTTTAGTGACTTTTTGATAAGGGACCATTTTTATGAATTTCAATTTCTCGCTATATTTTTAGAAATATAGAAAAAGATGAAACCATTTGTGTTTCCAAAAGGAAACGTGGGCAAATGCCTTTATAATTTAGAAGTGGGCCGACCTGGAAAAGCCCTTCTACCATGACTGGCCGAGCTGATCCTTTCTGGAGGATGTAGAAAGCACTCTATTCCTTACGTTTTCCAGCTTCTGGAAACTGCCTGCATTCCTTGGCTTGTGGCTGAATCACTTTGACCTCCACTTCCATCTTCATATCTTCTCCTCTGACTTTGACTTTCCTGCGTCCTCTGGTAAGGAGCCCTGTACTTAAATTTGGCCCAGCTGGAATAACTTCCCATCTCAAGATCATTACGTTAGTGATACCTGCAAACATTTTTTCTTGCCATGTAAAGGAACATATTCACAGCTTCTGAGGATTTGGACAAGGACCTCTTTGGGAGGCCATCCTTCTGCCTACCAGCCTTCCCTCTGGTTCTTATCTGAGTGACACATCTTTTTTTCTAAATATTTTATTGATTTTTTTTACAGAGAGAAAGGGAGAGGGAGAGAGCTAGAAACATCGATGAGAGAGAAACATTGATCAGCTGCCTCTTGCATGCCCCCTGACTGGGGATGTGCCTGCAACCAAGGTACATGCCCTTGAGCAGAATCAAACCTGGGACCTTTCAGTCCGCAGGCCGGTGCTCTATCCACTGAGCCAAACCAATTTCGGCTGAGTGACACATCTTAAGCACACATACATTCAGGAACACGGGTGGATCTCAAAGGCATTATGGTAAGTGAGAGAAGCCAGATGTAGCTTCTTTCTGAAAAGAGAAGCTAACATTCCGAAAAACTATAGGAATGGAGAACAGAGCAGTGTTTGGCAGGATAAGGTTTGATTAAAAAATATCATAAAGGAATTGGGGGACGTTCTGCATTTTGATTGACTTACTGCTTATACAACGATATGTATTAGTCAACACAGATCATTGGCCCACAGACTAAGGGGTCCCGGGTTCGATTCCAGTTGAGAACACATACTTCTGTTGCAGGCTCTATCCCGGGCCCTGGTCTGGGCATGTGTGGGAGGCAACTAATCAATGTGACTCACTCTCATACATGTTTCTCTTGTCCTTTCCCCCTCTCTTCCACTTGCTCTAAAAATCAATAGCAAATATCCTTGGATGAGGATTAATTAAAACAAAAGATTCCAAACTCAGAGAAAGTGAATCTGAGGGGGAGAAAGAAGCATTTTTTTCTTAGGAAAACACAACTTGTAATGATATCTTCTCTCTTTGCCTGGTTCATGTTTGTGGAGGAGGGCAGATACCGTAGACAATAGCACTCCTGTCTGATGTTTCCTCCTTCAAAGCTGGACCTTCATGTCTGCAGCTTTAAAATAGAATTCAACAAAGCTCAGGTTGAACTCTCCATTCAAAATGCAGGGCATTTGCTGACCTTTCAATAATTAATTATAGAATAATTTGGACATTATCTACAAGCTACTTGATTTTTTAAATATATTTTATTGTTTTGTTTTTTAAGAGAGGACGGGAGAGAGATAGAGAGTTAGAAACATCGATGAGAAAGCAACATCGATCAGATGCCTTCTGCACACCCCCTATGGGAGATGTGTCCGCAACCAAGATACATGCCCCCGACCGGAATCGAACCTGGGACCCTTCAGTCCACAGGCCGACGCTCTATCCACTGAGCCGAACCACGTAAGGCACAAGCTACTTGAGAGAAGGCCTGGTTCTGCCTCACTTTGATTTTCTCCAAGTTCCTATACCAGTCACCTGCTAATATACTGCCGACCCTTGCTATACCTACACTGACTAAACATATCCATTTGTTAGAATTCTCTCTTAGAAATGCAAATCACCGGCAGGCTTTGAGAATTTTTGTTTAGTTCTTCACACTGTCTTATATTTTGTACATTTTTCTAGAAGAAGCAGGCTTACTTTTGTCGTTAGAAAAAAAGCCGTAAGATTCATTTTGCAAAGGCCAGTACATCTGGGACAGTTGTTACAACCTCATTGCTTTTCTGAAACAATGGAGTTCAGTTGCATGAAGGGAGTTTTGGTCTGGGGAGAGGCCATCAACTATGAGAACAAGGGTTTCTTTTGAAATGGGGCTGACTGCCCTTCGAGAGCACTGGAGGTTTGAGGAGAAGTTGGGCCAGATTTAGATTGAGTGAGTTAGGTCAGTGGGCACACCGGTAAGTGCAGACTCTTTTTTTTTTAAATATATTTTATTGATTTTTTACAGAGAGGAAGGGAGAGAGAGAGAAAGTCAGAAACATCCATGAGAGAGAGACATTGATCAGCCGCCTCCTGCACGCCCCACAGTGGAGATGTGCCCAAAAGCAAGGTACATGCCCCCAACCAGAATTGAACCTGGGACCTTTCAGTCCACAAGCTGACGCTCTGTCCACTGAGCCAAATCAGTCTCGGCTAGTGCAGACTCTTAAAGAACTTCGCCATGTTGGAAGTTCAGCATGGATTCAGAGCACTCCACACTGATGACCTTCTGCTAAAATGGCTATTGGCCTTTAGGACAATTATTCCCAGCATTTATAACATACTATTTTAAGAGCTGGTTGTGAAATTTACATTTTAGAATGTATTTTCTTTTTAATATATTTTATTGTGTGGTTTTTTTTTACAGAGAGGAAGGGAGAGATAGAGCATTAGAAACATTGATGAGAGAGAAATAATCAATCAGCTGCCTCCTGCATACCCCCTACTGAGGATGTGCCCACAACCAAGGTACATGCCCTTGACCGGAATCGAACCTGGGACCTTTCAGTCCAGAGGCTGACGCTCTATCCACTGAGCCAAACCGGTTTCGGCAGAATGTATTTTCAAAACTCTCCTTTTGCTTGAGTTTGAGGGAAGAAACAGATAACACCGGGACAAACGCCAGCATTGGGAGGCCAAGTCATGTTATAAATCACCCGCAGAGAAAGCTCTCTTCTCTCTCTCCCCTTTTCTCTTCAGCTGAAACCTGTGCAGATCTGGTTCTGCAGCTTTCATCCCATTTGGTGTGCATAATTCTGCCATAATCCACTTGTCTGCTCTCCATTTCCCTGTACTTGGGAATGGGGTCTGTTAATGAGAGAACAGCTAACTGGGATTCCCAGACAATGTGTAATCAAGATGGTTTCTTGGACTTCCAACATTTTTAATGATCTGTAAAGACATGGAGTTTCTCTGACCAGTCAGCTTTGGATCCACTAATTGAAACCTCAGGGAAGCATGTCAGCGATGTCTCACCAGACCACAGCGTCAAACATGGACAGAGAGAGATGTGCATAGTATAAGGATTCCCATGATGCACCAGAGGAATGAGAAAAGGACCAATTGCCATCTAAAAAACGTCTCTTCGGAACTACCCAAACACTGCCAGGATTCGAGCGTGTTTCTTCTCAAAGACTGCATAGAATCTGTGGTGGGTAATGACCATGGTTAGAAGTTCCTAACCTTCCGTGTAGACAAAGGTTGCCAAGTTCCTATATAATAGCGTTATCATTCCTCTTTTTATTTATCTTCAAATGCATTTCCTTATCTACGGCAAGTCTCCTGCCCTTGGCTCTTGGTAATTTTTTGGTTGCCATGGGAGAATGAGGTTTCCATGACTGTTATCTGATCCTGGGTAGATTCTTTACCCTAGCGTGAGAGAAACTTTTAATCAGCAACTTTCTAGGTTGACTCAATCTTTTACTACCCCGAGAATCTGCCACAGTGAGCGCTAGACAAGGGAATGTCATAATGATTAGGCTCGTTCAGGGAGAAGATGCAGTGAGGACCATACTGCTTCAAATCTACGGGAGGAGGCAGAATTATGATGGCAGAATGCTGAGAAAAGCTTCAGGAAATAAGTGAAAAGAAATGAATGCAGGCTTTCAAGTCTTGCCGAAAGTGAACCTTTTGAAAATCTTAGATTTTTTAAATATAGGGGATCAGAGAATGAGGCTCTTACAGGAGGGGGTGAATAGGGTAGTTTTTAACATTTTTTTATTGATTTTTAGAGAGAGAAGATGGGAAAGGGAGAGAGAGTGGGAGGAAGAGGGAGGAGGTAGAGGTAGAGGTAGAGGTAGAGGTAGAGATAGAGGTAGAGATAGAGGTAGAGGTAGAGATAGAGATAGAGATAGAGATAGAGATAGAGATAGAGATAGAGATAGCATTCATGTAAGAATGAAACATCCATTGGCTGCCTCCTGCAGGCCCCTGCCAGGGATGGAGCTATAAATCTGGAATATGCCCTGATTGGTAATCAAATGGCAACCTTTTGGTGCACAGGCTGATGGCTAACCATCTGAGCCACACAGGCCAGGACTGAAGACATTCTTAATCAGCCATAGTGGGGGAGTGGGGAAGATGGCGGAGAATGACAATAGAGTAAGCACAAGTTCCCTTTAAAAGGAATTATATGGCAGGTGGAACGATGAGAGCAGAAAAGGATCTGAAATGGTGATTACTGTGTGGCTTGACCAGTAGGCTCGCCCCTCTAGTTCTCAGCTTCTTCCTCTGTAAAGTGAGCGCAGCAGGTGATGTTGAGGCAACGAACACTCTGACATGTCTATTATCTATTGTTCTATGTCCACAGTTTCCATTTTTTAAATTGAGTTTATTGGGATGACACTGGCTCACAGAACCATACAGGTTTCAAGTGTCCAACTCAATAAAATGACATCTATACATTGCATTGTGCTCCCATCCCCCCAAGAAAAGTATCTTTCCATCCCCAGTTCCCATATCCCCCCACCTTGCCCACCTCCACCTAGCAGCCACCCCACTTCCTTCTGGCTATCATCACACTATCATCACACTCCTGTTTGTGCCTTTGTGTTATGCATATGTATATGCTTTGTTGTTATTGTTTTTTAAATATATTTTTTATTGATTTTTTACAGAGAGGAAGGGAGAGGGATAGAGAGTTACAAACATCAATGAGAGAGAAACATCAATCAGCTGCCTCCTGCACACTTCCTACTGGGGATGTGCCTGTAATCAAAGTACATGCCCTTGACCAGAATCAAACCTGGGATCCTTCAGTCCATAGGCTGACACTCTATCCACTGAGCCAAACCGGTTAGGGTGGTTTGTTGTTTTTTTAACTAATCAATTCCTGCATCTTTTTTCACCCAGTCCCCTCCCCGCTTTCCATGACAGCTGTCAGTCTGTCCCATGTATCCATGTCAATGTTTCTTTCTTTCTTGTCTAGGCAGGAGTTGGGGGAGGAAGGAAAAGGAGAAAGGAAGAGGGATGTTCTTTGCAAGGAGCGCACCAATGCTAATGTTTCCATTGTGTTCTCATGACAGCGATTTTCAACCAGGATGTCATGGCGCACCAACGTGCTGCAAGAATTTTTAAAACATGACTAGCCAGGGGCATTGATCTTTTTCCCCAAGTAATAACTTAAAGAAAGGACATTAGTCAATACAACCATAGCCATCCACTGTGAATAAGTCAAAATTTATACCTCGTTTTTGTCAGATCAGCAAAAATATGTTTTTGGTGTGCCGCAGGATTTTGAAAATTAATTTATGTGTGCCATGAGATGAAAAGGGTTGGTAATCGATGTTCTATGAGCGTGCTAGATGTGCGTATATGAATTTCCTTTCTTTTTCCTGCCTCATTTGCTAAAGAAAATGGAAGTTAACCTCCAGGGAAGACTGGCTGGCTCTTTGAGATCCTAGAGGACCGTATGTTCAACTTGATTCAGAGAGATAAGCACTTATTGAATGTCTGATACCCACTGGACGAGGAATATGTTAAAGACTAATGGATTCACAAGAAAAATATGGCCCAATTTAAATTTTTTGATAAAGTACCAATAATCTGATTTTTGTTTTGTGGGGGGAAAAAAGTTGCCTTAAATGGTTTGGCCCAGTGGATAGAGCATCGGTCTGTGGACTAAAGGGTCCCAGGTTTGATTCCGGTCAAGGGCATGTACCTTGGTTGTGGGCACATCCCCAATAAGGGGTGTGCAGGAGGCAGCTGACCCATGTTTCTCTCTCATTGATGTTTCTAACTCCCTATTAATCTCCTTCCTCTCTGTAAAAAAATTATTAAAATATATTTTTTAAAAAGTTAAAGAGGAGTCTTGGGCTCTAATAAGATTCAGACAGAATATAGCCAAATGTAAATTAGAGCACCCACTAGAATTTTTAGGAGAGATGTATTGGGCATCCCTCAGGTTTGAAGTAAATGGTGATTCTTACCTCTGCTAAGTGACTCAGGGGCCCCAGAAATTGGGGTCCACGGTGCCTTGACGTGCTTGTGAATATAACAGCTGAGCTTCTCTTTTTGGTAAAATCCACTTTAACTTTCTCCTTTGATCCATCCTCCGTTCTTGGTCTGCCTCCCCCGTCTCAGCTCCCAGTGCGGACATCTGTTAGAAATTCTGCGTGGAAGACACACAGTAGCAACTTGGTAACATAAGTTCTGTCGATTGGCCTCCGATACATTCATCCAATTAAGGGCTCCAATATCTCACACTATCACTCACATGTTATTTATAGGACTGACATTCTTTGCAATACACAGAGAAGATAGAATGAGGTTTAATATTTAGAATTGCTATTACATTACGTCTTTAATTTCAGATATACATAAGCATTTCCATGCTGGGGGAAAAGTGGAAATTTCTTTCAAAATGTAATTGGGGAAATCCTTATTCAGATGCTTAGATGAAAGTCTGGTTCTTTGAGAGTGAACCGAAGAGAGCATGGGATTCTCTTTTTTTCCCAAGTCACAGTGAAGGTACTGGGTCTGCAGTAGTGTGTGGTGAGGAGGTAGAGGTTACTGCTCTTTCTGAATTACTCTGGAACTGTCCTGCAAAATAATACTGTCTTGTGTTATGCACTAAAAATACCACGGAGTGTGCAGAGCACTCAAGAATTAAGAAAGGCTTTGGATGCTAATGATGCTCATATCCTTCGAGAGGTAGACTATTCTGTGTTGAACTACAAAGAGTCAGAGAGAAGGATTTTAAAGATGAGTATTGTACATAAAAGAGGAAGTGACTTAATGAAGAGCAAAGTGAAAGATATTGAGATGGTTAAAATGAAATAAAATGGTAACCAGGGTTCACAATCGCTCAAGCAGACAAAACCATTAAAGCCACATAAAAGGAAAGCTAGCTTACTTTACGAACATAAGTGAAATTTAACTGAGTCTATTTCTGGTAAATGCCTCTGATAGTCATGAAAGAAAGTTAAGTCATCTTCCTAAATTGGGAGAAGAGAGTCACTTTTAACCAATCTCCTTCAAAAAACCCATTGTAATAACTAATTATCATAAAGATTAAACAACTTCTTTATTTTCACTTTTTAATCTACCCCATCATATCATGGTTCTGAGCTTCCTGCCACTTTTGGTTATGGAGATTGCTAGTTTATGAACTGTTTTTTTTTTTTTAACAATAACTGTTTACTAAATACTATTTTACTAATATGGTTTTACTTTGTACTACTTCTGGATTTTTTTGCAATATTCACTTACATCCTCTTTGAATTTAGCATTCCTATATGAATTTACTTTCCACAGGAAACCATTTCAACTTATTTATGTAAGTTGGACTAAAGCGTTGCAATTGGTTCTTTAAATGTTTAACTGAGACAAAGGTGGTCAGTAATTCATTGAACTGAGATAATAATTACATCCAAGGCTCCAATGAGCACCAATTCATGTGAGAAACATGTGAACCTGAATGGTAAGGGAGCAGGACATGGAAGTAGATGGCTTGTGGCCGCAGAGAGGAGAGCCTGGCAGACACGGAGGGTGGCGAGAACTGGTAAACAGATGCCCATGCAGCTTGAAGGCACTCGAAAACAGTTGGTTCTCTTTTAATATTCAAACTCCTTTTGCAATCAATTCTCATTCCAAGCCTTTATAGCTTTTAGTCATGCCCCTGTCTAAAATAGAACGATAATTGTTCTCTCTATTCTTTTTTGGATGAGAATTCTTGAGGTCTCCATCGTGTTTCTGCTCATCTTTGCACTCCATGGTATTCATCACGATTTCTTACTTGAAATAAAATTAATTCAGAATTGATGTGTGTCAAAATCTGCGAACGATTTGAGATTTTGCCCTACTTACAAGCTAATAAGTGAATATGTTATGGTATTAGGGATACTGGAAGAAGACACAAGATTTTAGGTGAAAGACAAAGGACCGGTTACTACAGCGTAGCCATCACCTCATCATCACCCATTTTCTTTGGTTTCCCAAGCCCCAGTTTACATAGGGCATCACCGTGAGGGCCAGGTGACTCCTGCACACACAGTATATTGTATTATAGAAGAGGAATCCCAACTTCGGAAAACCCAAATCTCTTTAATGGACAATAATCCTGCCTGAACTTCGCACCAGAGACCACATTATATTTATTATTAGAGGCCTGGTGCACAGATTTGTGCACCAGTGGTGTTCCTCAGCCAGGCCTGTGGGGGTCAGGCCGAAACTGGCTCTCTGACATCCCCCAGGGGGCCTGGGTTGCAAGAGGGTGGTTCTCAGGTGATGCACCCTGGAATCAGGCTCCCTCCTCTCTGATTCCAGGTGGGTCACCCAGGAACCGCAGCTGCCAAGTCACCAAAGCTCAGCAGCTTCTGTATTGAGCACTTGCCCCCTGGTGGTGATGGAAAGTCATAGCTACTAGTTCAGTGGTTGAACAATTAGATGGTCATTAGGCTTTTATATATACATACAGATACTGGACAGTAAAATAAACCTTCCTTTTGCTCCAGAGAGAGACACGTA
Organism: Lasiurus borealis; assembly: GCA_004026805.1. Lineage (NCBI taxonomy): Eukaryota > Metazoa > Chordata > Mammalia > Chiroptera > Vespertilionidae > Lasiurus > Lasiurus borealis. Next base: position 93,865 of record PVJN01001696.1, read on the forward strand.
CAGTCGTACCTCAAGATACGAGTTTAATTTGTTCAGTAACCTTGAGGCATGGGAAACTATGAGATGCTCGAGTTGCAGTAAACTGGTGGGTTGTGTGCAACCGCCAGATCCGTGCAATTACTTGTATCTCAACTGTTACTCATATTTCAAAGCAAAAATTGCTCGCTCGACGGCTCGTATCTCAAAAATCTCATATGTTAGGACACTCATATCTCGAGGTACCACTGTATCTTCTAAGATGGTTTGTTATATAAATATCCTTGAAAAGGTAGTCTAGAAAAAAATGCTAGTCAGCAGTACTTGTGTAAGCAGCATACACATAAATGTGAGAGACCCATGGACAATTCTTTCTACCAGGATGAATCACTTAGGCTCAGCATTCTTTTTTTCAGTAACAAACTAGTAAAAAAAAAAGCAATATCTCAATATTACAACCTCATTGGAAATGGAGTGTTTCATACAGTTGAGATTTTCATATACCTGAAGCTTATACTTGCAAGTACCACATTTTGAAACAATAAATGTTTGTGATGGAAACACTCCAAAAATCTATAACCCCTTCTTGTGTTGTATTAAACCCATTACCTACACCCATTAAACAAAAACCACTCATTTCATCAGTGCAGACCGGCTACCACCATTTGGAAGAGCATTCTTGGTTAGGGAAAAAGACTTCCCTCAGTGCATAGAGTGAAAGTCACCAGCCGAAATGTGCGCACCCACTGTGCGCTGGCATACAGTCTAGGTCAGTGGTCAGCAAACTCATTAGTCAACAGAGCAGCAAACCACGGCTCGTGAGCCACATGTGATTTGCGGACCACTGGTATAGGTTACCGGCATCAGGATAAGGACTTCTACTAATTCTGATTTTATAGCTGAGAAAACAGAGGCACAGAGAAATTACAAATGTACTCAGGTCCACATAGGTAGGAAATGGCAGACCAATTCAGTCAGCATCTGCTTCTCTTCTCTGCTCCAGTTCGCTGCCAGGTTCTGCTGCATCTGTAATTCCCCCCTCCAAGATTCTGTCTCTACCTAGTAGTTGATTTCCATTATGTACTTCCTTTATGGTCTCCTTTTCCTGCTTCTACTAGTAAGCAAATTGAAATTCTCTAGGAGCTGAAAATCCAGATATATATTTGAGCATTGTGCTTTTACATAGTAGGCATTAGGGCTGAATGAAAGAATAGGGCATGGATTGGTTTTGGACCCCGTAAAAGCTGCTTCCAGCATCCTTCTAGGATGTAGAAATCGGTCCTCTCCATAAGTGGTCTGTGACTGTGTTTAATTTCAGGGTTAACAATGGGGAGAATGGAAGCAGGTGACGGCCGGGTCGCGCTTGATGGCTCTGGCTCCATTCGGGAGCACGTTTCTGTGGTGACCGGCTGGGATTGTGGAGGGATGATTATTAATTCCGACTATCAGCGGGGCCTGAGTCAGATTAATCTCCATATGGCAGGGCGACACAGGAGATCCCAACGTGACCATCAATACACGGAGGTCCCCACCTTATCTACATGTTGGCACGGAGCGTGTCGGTTTCTCATTCTTCTCTGCGAACACATGGTTTGATTCATGTGTGAAAGATCAGTGAGGGAGGAGTATAAATCCCACGTGTTCAGCTTTCGGGGCAGTCGGGGCCTGCTAATTTTTGCAGCAGGCGTGATGGATAACAGAATGGTAACCTCTAGGATTTACAGTCTTTCCTGGGAATAAAACATTAGGCAGGCCACCGTTTATTAACATTTCAAAGACGTAGACCCGTGTTCTGGTTAGCATTACAGGTTAAGAGAATTTTGATAAGTAAAAACCCTTCTAATTTTTTTTTTCAAACCGAAGCAATTCATTTAGGAACATGCACAAGTATATGTGAGTGGTGGAAAGTGTGTTTTTAATCTATTCCCCTTGAATCCACATGGGTTACTCTTTGACATCATTCAAGTTCATAGTCAAATGATTCTTTCATTTCATAGGTCTTCTCCAACCACATTATAGAAAACAGGACTCCTCCCCAGCCCAGGACACTCTCTCTTACTTCCTCCTTCCTTCTTCATGCACCTTCATAGATGCTATCACCACCTAACACACAATTATGTGGTGGATGTTTGACTCCCTCACACAGAATTTAAGCTCAGTGAGAGCACAGATTTTTTTTCTCAGTCAAGGTTACATTTTTAGAGCCTAGAACAATGCCCAGCACACAGTAGGGATTCAGTGAAGATTTGATCCAGGAAAATGAAATGTTTCCACAGTGTCTTCTTCTCTTTTCGGCGGCAGGAGGGATAATGTAATTGATACCGCTCAACATTCAAAGGGAAGGATTTTAATTTGCGCAGCTCCGTTGGCAACGAATATTTCATTTAACTGCCATTAGACCTTGTCCTGGAATGAGTCCACGCTGCTGAATTGCAAATGGTCCTGCTTTCACTCGGAAGAAGCAGCAAAATTGGGTGGTAGCGACTAAATTTTTCCTTTTAACATATAATTTGCTATCTATTGGATAAGTAGATTATCCTTAATAGGAAGACACAAATAATAGGCATTTTGATAAGACAAGTTGGAGAAAAGCCAAAAGATAATAAAAGCGAGGAGAAAAAATAACGTGGCCTCCTTAAATTAAATAAATTAAGTATATAATGAGAAAGTTTAAATTAGTTACCAGTGGCCCCCTGAATGAAGCATTAGTAATGTTTATTATTGGAAGTCTGTAGCACCTAAAATCAATTATTCTGTTAATAGAGGCTCGGTGCATGATTTTCATGCAGGCGGGGGGGGGGTGGTTGTGGCGGGGAGGGGGATTGTCCCTCAGCCCAGCACCCTCTCCAATCTGGGACCTCTTGAGAGATGCCCATTTATGGGCAGTCAGACATCCTTCTCACAATCTAGGACTGCTGGCTCCAAACTGTTCATCTGCCTCTTCCTGATTGCCCCTAACCTCTTCTGCATGCCACCCTGATAACCCCTAACCACTCCCCTGCCAACCTTATCAATGCCTCA
>PVJN01001696.1:96961-133754 GCA_004026805.1 Lasiurus borealis
CTGCCAGCCTTGTCACCACTAACTGTCTTCCCTGCTGGCCTAATTGCCCCCAACTGCCTCCCACTGCAGGCCTGGTCTCCCCCCAACTGCCTTCCCCTGCAGGCCTGCTCCCCCCAATTGCTCATCCCTGCAGGCCTGGTCCCCCCAACTGCCCTCCTCTGCTGGCCTGGTCACCCCTAACTGCCCACAACTGCCCTCCCCTGCAGGCAAAATTATGGTGGCCATCTTGTGTCCACATGGGGGCAGCCATCTTTGACCACATGGGGGCAGCAATCTGTGTCTTGGAGTGATGGTCATTTTGCATATAACTCTTTTATTCTATAGGGGTTTTTATTAGAGCTTGATTTAACCAGTAACCATCATGATAACAGACAACCTTTCAGGGAAGAAGCTTATTATGAGCAAAAAATGTTACCAAACACTCATATTCCACAATATAGTATTTTTCTAGACCTGCCAGCCTTTAATTCCTTTTAAGACTCTGGTAGAAAATGCAAAATTTTCACTTTGCCAAAATTTGTAGCTGAATTCTAAAATTCAGCATGGAAAGGGCTTCGAATAGGTTCCAATGTCTTCATATTTTGCCTCCATGTGCGGTAGACTCTAAGATAAGGCAAGTATTTAGTGTCTGCTTGCCACAGGAGAGCATTCAAAGGGTCACTCACATTTCAAAGGCTATTTCTGCATAAGAGTCTCAGGTGGTCATTTCTACCCAAATCCCTTGCCTTTCCTTTTACTTGTAAAGCTCTTCTCTTTTTCCTAACTTACTCCTCAACCCACTGAGTATCGCCATCCCTTAAAAAAAAAAATCAAACAGAATAAACCATAACTCAATTCTGCTTCCCTTGGGAGAACCTGACTGTTTACTGTAGTTCATGAATCTGAAACTCACTGTCCTATAAAACGGTAATAGAGGTGATGGTGATGACAATGATGATCATTACTTAGGAACTCATAATGTGCTAGGAGTACACTTTATTTGTTATGTCCTCTCAATGCCCTGTGAGGTAGACACTACCAGTATCCAGGATTTGGTAAGTGAGGATTTAGAAGGATTAGTGAATGCCTGGGGCTATTTGCTCTATTGAAGTGAAGGTCTTCAAACCTAGGGAGTTCCCACTACACAGAAGATATGTCCAGGCTGCCTTGTAATTATTATTGTCTCATGTCTCATTTTTTTGCCTGCCTTCTAGAATATTTAAGCTCAAAGAAAGTGAGATGAGTTGGCCAAACAGGGACCATGTTTCCTAATAATTGTTCCCTGGCTTTCTTTCTCTACACCAGTGGTTCTCAACCTTCCTAATGCCCCGACCCTTTAAGACAGCTCTTCATGTGGTGGTGACTACCAACCATAAAATTATTTCTGTTGCTACTTCATAACTGTAATTTTGCTGCTGTTATGAACTGTAATGTAAATATCTGATATGCAGGATGTATTTTCATTGTTACAAATGGAACATAATTAAAGCATAGGGATTAATCACAAAAACAATATGTAGTTGTATATTGTGAAATATTTATTTCTAATTACAAATAAATGAAATTTTGTCTTGAATCGTGGTGTAGCATGGGCAACAGTCTTCATAGGACAACAGTAAACTACATTGCTACATTTTGCTACACCAAGGAGTGGTGTGTTGGTTCCTAAAACCATGGAAAATATGTGTTTTCTGATGGTCTTAGGCGACCCCTGTGAAAGGGTCATTCGACCCCCAAAGCGGTCTCGACCCACAGGTTGAGAACCGCTCCTCTATACCATTATTGAGCAACTGCAAAAACCATGGAAGATTCTGGTAAGGGCTTGTCCCCAGACCCCTGGATCTAGAGTCCTATGCAAATGAAATGTCAACAAAGCAAGGTACAATAGGTAGCAGTATTTGAAGAGTTCACAGAAGGCAGAAGAGTTCAGGAAAAGCTTCTCAGAACAAGATCAACTCAGTTGGGAATTAAGGGTGGGGAAATATTTCGACAAGAGAAAAAGATGGAAAAGGATTCGAGGCTCCAGCAGTCTAGAAGTGGCAAAACCAAAGCCATGCTTGGAAGCCATGTAAACACGTGGTTAGAGTGACCTCTTGAAATAGTAGGAAAAAAAATCCCCTCTGCCAGAGATCCATGGGTACAAGCCTCAGAAATCTGGCAAATGCAAGTTACAAAAATTTGGGGGCATGAAGATGACGTGATAGAGGTGATTCGAGAACATTTGTCTGAGTGTGGTTGAGAAGTTGAACTTGGGTAGAAACTGGCAGCGGGCCAACCCATTTAGAGAGTACTTGAGATGCTTTAGAGCCTGATTACCTCAGCGTTCCCACATGTTGATAATAAAATCAGGATTTTATGATTCAGAGAAATAAGATTTAATTTTTTATGCAAACCATTTCCTGGTAAAGGGAAAGAGGGCATTTGTGAGGGGTGATGTATTAGACATGGAGATGTTCTACTTAGATTCCCCTAAGGTCATGGTTAGCAAACTGTGGCTCTCGAGCCATATGCAGCTCTTTGGCGCCTTGAGTGTGGCTCTTCCACAAAATACCACGGCCTGGGCGAGTCTATTTTGAAGAAGTGGCATTAGAAGAAGTTTAAGTTTAAAAAATTTGTCTCCCCAAAGAAATTTCAATCGTTGTCCTTTTGATGTTTGGCTCTGTGGACTAATGAGTTTGCCGACCACTGTCCTAAGAGAGAGACTTGGTCATCAGGCAGCTTCCAGCTCTCAGCATGGTCAGGATATGTGAATGGAAGGCAGAGACTCAGAACATGCATTCTGGTGATGGAGCAAAGCAGGTAGTTGGTCTGGCAATATCTGCTTGATGCTGGTCATTCTGATGAATGATCCTTGCTTTAGTCTCCCAGTTGGGTGGGTTTCAATCTGATGAATGATCCTTGCTTTAGTCTCCCAGTTGGGTGGGTTTCAACTTTGTGGAATCTGCATTAGAGTTCAATTTTCCTTCTCCTCAATTCTGTTTTCACCCCTCCTTTTTATGTGTGAATCCCTAACAAATATCTTGCTACAAGGTTCTATCATAACATCAATTTCCAAAGAACCCAACTTGTGACAAGGACACAGATCAGCAGAAGGCAATCCAGAGCTGTGTGTATGATATTGGAGCAGGTGACACTCACCTGCTTTTTATATGGGAGGCATGTATTATTAAATATCTGACTGAAAAGAGGCTCAGGGGATTGTTTACATCTGCTTTCGCATAGGGCTTTTATAGAATTAGTAGAATAATTTCCACATCAGAGACATGAAAGTGGGTGAAAGGTTGTGCTTATGACTCTATGGAAGTATGGGCGTTGGTTCTGATGCTTTTCCCAACCCCACGCTACCTCTTGCTCCTGCCAAGAAATTCTTTTCCACTCCTTTAAAGAATGGCAGCTACTCTTGTTATTATTCCTTGTCAGATAAGGATGGACGGAGTTATTATGCTCCGTATCAACTCCCAAACCTTAGTAACTAAGAAAAATGGAGATTTCATTCTCTCATAGAACCTATGATCCTAGCAGGTGCCTGAGGACTCTGCTCTTGCTCTGTCCATGTTCTGTAATCCAGGACCTTCTTGGGCAAGTTCATGGTACTGTAGACCTCTTCACTCAACGGTTCTCTTTGCTATTCACCAGGGCTGGTAGCCTCGGCAGAGGGAATGAAGGAGTTCTGGAAGGTCTCACATTCAAATTAAATGCTTTCACCCGGGAAGGGCACACATGCTTTCTGCTCACACTTACAGCTAGAAGCAGTCAGCTGGACTCACACAACCACCTAGGTGGTGCAGTCCTATCATGAGCCCAAAAGAGAAAGAACCTAGTAATGTTTGGCGGAAACCACAAATAGCTAAAACATTTTCATTTTCTCTTTCCTTTCCTTTAATATTAGACTTCTATTATTCTCCACTTAGCTGCCTGTACGTTAAACTTGCCATCACACCCAGAGACTGCTGAGGGTTTTCAATTCCTTGCAGTGACTGAGAATCATTGAGATGAGACGCACCCCTTGCCTAAAATAGGGTCTTGTGTGGGCATGTGACATTTCTTTACAATACAAAGTGGGGTTCAAAAGACGATTTCTGTGTAGAATTAAGTTATGCATTTGTATAGCGACACGAAAGGAGGGAGGGAGCGAGTTGGGTAGAGGAAAGCTATAACGGAAATCCCATTTTGGTGTTCATTGTAATGTCACTCCTACAGCAGAATTACCCTGGGTTCCTGACAAAGATTAAAGGTTTTACTTCTCCTGGTTATCAGCAACAACTTCTCTCATTAACCATTCATCTCACCACTTACAGAACCATTTCTCCAAATGTTTACATAAAATTAAAAATAAATAAATGAACTAATTTTTAACTGCATACTGGCATAGACAGGTAAGCTGATAGTATAGGAGAAATGCTAGGAAAAATGAAAAATAATATTAAACCCATATTTCACAAGGCATAGGAAATTTCTCATTAGCTCATCCATCTCATTCTTTCCAGAAGACATTTCAATATTCACTTTCACAAAGACAGCTCTTACGGGTTTTGCTTTTTCTTGTTTAAATGTGATCTGAGTTTCTAGAGAGAAAATATGCATGTTTTCTAGAAATGTTCACCATATCTTTACTTATAATGTTGACTCAAAGTAGGGATTAGGGAAGTGTATTCTGGAAAGACCCACAATCTAATTCCTTCAAAAGCACTAAAGATAGGACAAAAGAGAAAATGCTTCAACTGCAATTAGAACAATTCGGGTTAGAGTATCAGAGGCATTTTTTGACTGATAAAGATTATGGCGCACTGGAGTAATTTATGATAATAATAAGCAATACCATATATTGTGAACCTGTGCTTACTATATTTCTTTTTTAATAAATCTTCATTGTTCAGATTATTACAATTGTTCCTCTTTTTCCCCCCATAGCTCCCCTCCACCCAGTTCCCAACTCTGCCCTTATTTCCCTCCCACTGTCCTCATCCATAGGTGTATGATTTTTGCCCAATCTCTCCCTGCACACCCCCATACCTTTTCCCCCGCCGAGAATTGTCAGTCCACTTCTTTGCTATGCCCCTGATTCTATTATATTCACCAGTTTATTGTGTTCATCAGATTTTTTTTATTCACTTGATTTTTAGATTTTTTTTGTTTATAGCTATGTATTTGTTGTTCATAATTTTTATCTTTACCTTTTTCTTCTTCCTCTTCTTACAGAATACATTTAAGCATTTCATATAATACTGGTTTGGCTGTGATGAACTCCTTTAGCTTTTTCTTATCTGTGAAGCTCTTTAGCTGACCTTCAGTTCTGAATGATAGCTTTCCTGGGTAGAGTAATCTTGGTTGTAGGTTCTTGCCACTCCCATCTGGCCTGCATTTCTGTTGAGAAATCAGCTGACAATCATATGGGTGCTCCCTTGTAGGTAACTGTTTTTCTCTTGCTGCTTTTAATATTCCCACTTTGTCTTTTGCTCTTGGCATTTTAATTTTGATGTGTCTTGGTGTGGTCCTCTTTGGATTCCTTTTGTTTGAGGTTCTATGTGCTTCCTGGACTTGTAAGACTATTTCTTTCTCCAGCTGGGGGAAGTTTTTGATCATTATTTCTTCAAATAGATTTTCAATATCTTGCTCTCTCTCTTCTTCTGGCATCCCCATAATTCTGATGTTGGTACGGTTGAAGTTGTCTCAGAGGCTCCTTACACTATCTTCATATTTTTGGATTCTTTTTTTTCTAGTTGGGTGTTTCTTTGCTTCTTTATATTTCATATTTTTGACATGATTCTTGAATCCTCTAGTTTGCTAAGGGATCTCTGTATATTATTTTTTATTTCAGTCAGTGTATGCTTAATTTCTAGTTGGCCCTTCTTCATATCCTCAAGGGCCTCACTAAATTTATTGGCTCTTCCTAGAAAATTCTTGAAAAACCTTATCACTGTGGTTTTGAACTCTATATCCAGTTGTTTGCTTGCCTCCATTTCTTTCATTTGTGACCCATTTCTTTGTCTCTACATTTTGGTTGCTTACCTGAGTAATAGAGTGGCTTTGTGTGCTAGGTGTCCTATAGGGTCCAGTGGCTCAGCCTCCCCAGTTACCTGAGGTGGACACTCTTGGTGAACCCCTTTGTGGGCTGTGTGCAGTCTTGTTGCAGTTAAGCCTTGATTGTTGTTGGTATCACTAGGAAGAATTGACCTCTAGGTCAAATGGTTGTGAGAATCAGCTGTGTCTACAATGGGAGAACTTCTGTGCTGGAGACACTCTTATGAGGCAAGACTTACTTCAGTGGGGCTTTGGTGCTCACTGAGTTTGCCCTCTGAGTGTGTCCCTTAGGGATATGAGGAGTTGTAATCTGGATGGTCCACTCTGAACCCTGGGTACACTGATTCTTGGATCTCCAAGAAGGTGCGAATTTAGCCTCTGCCTTAGGCCACCCAGCAGGAGTTACAGAGAGATCTGCAGATTCCTCTTCTTTGTTTGGGTTTTGGAGGTGCCCAGATGAGGCCCAGCTGTGAAGCAATGCAAGCTGCTGTGAGGCCTTGGGCCTTCTTTTAGATGTGCTGGGTCTCACTGATTCAGTCGCAGTTTGTTAGGTAAGTTTAGAATTCAAAGGAGGAGGCCATTCATATGCAAAAGCCTCTGCACTCAGCATGGATGGAGCAGAGTCTCAGGGCAGAGCAAACAGCAATGTCTTCCTGTCAACCCTGCCCTAAGAGGCCCCTGGGTCTCAGTGTTCTGCAGTAATCGCTGCAAGCACCTCCAAGAGAAAGCTGTTCTCAAGTTTTCCCTGCTGCCAGACAGTCCAGTTTCTCCCTGTATGAGTCTGGATCCCCAGAGTCTTGGCCGGAACTGGAGTTCAGAGCAGTTGGGAGCTTTTGTCTCCCTCACAAATGAGAAAGCCAGCCACATACTCAGTTGCCAGCCCTCTTCATGCACACACCTCCTTACCTCTGCCTTCTGCAGCTCCTGTGAGTCTCAGTGTGCTTTTCTCTTCCCTTCTAGTTGTAGAATTTCCACTCCACCAGCCTTTCTGTGGTTCTGGATGATGTCCATTTTGTCTTTTAGTTGTAGTTTTGAAATTGTTGTGTAAGCCAGCAGTTTAGGTGTTTACTTATGCCACCATCTTGATTTCTCCTGTGCTTACTATATTTCTGACAGTGTATTGAACACACCTACACACATTATTTGTAACTTTACTGATTCCATGCTGTGGGCATATATATTCCAGTGTCCAATAAACAAAGGATGAAACAGTTTGAATAACTTGCTCAAGGCTACAAAGACAAAACAAAGTACAGTGGTACCTCGAGATAAGAGTGCCCTAACATACGAGATTTTTGAGATTTGGGCCATAGAATGAGTGATTTTTGCTTTGAAATATGAGCAACAGTTGAGATAGGAGTAATAGCACGGATTGGCCGGCTGCACACGACCCACCAGTTTACTGCGACTCGAGCATCTCATAGTTTCCACGCCTCAAGGTTACGGAATGAATTGAACTCATATCTCGAGGTACCACTGTAGTAGAAACAAGATGCAAATCTAAGTCTAAGAAAATCAAGAAAATCTCAACTAAGTGGGTACAGTATATTCTTTTTTATTTTGATGAGGATGGTAGCAATAATGATGCTAGTAGATAAGTGATTGAGCGCCTACTAGATGCTAGCTTCTTCCACAAGCACTATAGAAACATTAACTCATTTAATCCTCAAAAAATTTTCAATGAAGTGAGTGCTAACACACCATTTTGTAGATGAAGAAACTGATGCAAAACTAAGAGAAGTTAAGGTGGTAGAGGTCGTTGTTAGATAGCCTGGACTGACTTCAAATATTCTCACCTAAAGAGAATAGAGCACGGGGCAAATTTACAGAAATATAGTTCTCTCTGCCCACTTGTCCTCTTTGCCACTCATGGCCAATACCACGAACCACAGAATATTGTGTAATATGCCGGTTAAGCATGTCAACTCTGAATTCAGACTGAGTTCTAATCATGGCTGAATGGATTTGGCGGCACGTCCTTGTGCTAGCATTACTACCAACTGGGAGGCTTAACAGAACAGAAACATACTGTGTCCTATTTCAGGAGACCAGATGTCCAAAAGCAAAGTGTAGGTGGGACAGGGCTCCTTCTGAAGATGCTGGGGAGAGAGCTGGGCCAGGCGTCTCTTCTAGCTTCTGGTGGTTGCCCCAAATCCTTTACATTCCTTGGCCTGTCACCATCTCTCTCCAGTCTCCACCTCCGTCTTCACATGGAGTTCTGTGAGCCTCTGTTTTTTCCATACAGTGGTACCTCGAGATACGAGTGCCCTAACATACGAGATTTTTGAGATACGAGCGTCGAGCGAGCGATTTTTGCTTTGAAATATGAGCAACAGTTGAGATAGGAGTCATCGCACGGATCGGCCGACCCACCAGTTTACCGAGACTTGAGCATCTCATAGTTTCCCACGCCTCAAGGTTATGGAACGAATGAAACTCGTATCTTGAGGTACCACTGTATTTTCTTCTTCTAATTAGGAAACCAGTCACTTTGGATTTGGAGCTCACCCTAATTAAGTATGAGCTCATCTTAACTTGATTGCATCTTTACTGGTTCTATTTCCAAATAAGGTCACGTTCACTGGCTTTGGGTGACATGAATTTCTCAGGGTACACTCTTCAACCCAGTACAGTCCCTAAAATGTTCCAAGTTAGTTTTGTGAATAAAATGGAGATTAAAAATTGCACTTAGGCAACAGGCTTGTTGTGAGATTTAATATTTAAAAATAAAATTAAGAATGGAGTTTAGCACAGAGCAAGTGTTATTCAAGTGATAACTGTTTTAATTAGAAGACTAACTTCTGCTGGAAACTTGACAGAATCAAGAGTTATATTTGGCCCGGGCTTGTTAAAAATGCATTTCCCCTAGCCCTTGTATTTTTCTGTAAATTAATAGAGCTCGTGGCTAAAACTGCTACTTATAGAACTTGGTCTCATTTCAGCAAGGCAGGCTTTGATCCTGATCAATGCAACAACAGAGTAAGATCAATATACAAGTCATTCTTTATACAGTGACAGGAAAAATGCCGCCTTTTGCAGAGAAAGTATTCTCCTTTCCTTTTCTTTTAGTTTATTTTCTTTCCCATTTTCTCCGTTAGGATTTCGCATCTAGTAATCACAGGATATCAAAGGGAACTTATACCGTGGCCTGAGCGTAAGAAATTATCAGACTGAGACAACAAGGAAGTGAATTCTGACAATGGTAGCTGCTGCTATAAGTCAAATGAGATTGTACTTGGAGGCTTGCTAACCACCTGGCTCTGAATCAAATTAAAATAAGATGACCTGACAGTGTAGAGGTTTATATGTTTCTGAAATACATCCTATAGTCTGCTGCTGACTCTGCTTAGTATTTTTAATAAGCCCATTGGATGATATCACTTGATAGAGTCAGTGTTTATTTTCAATCATAGTTCTTGGCACTAGAGGGTGACTTAGAGTATCCAGGGTCACTTTCTTGTTTTGTTCTTGAGAAATATTTATCTCCTCATAGTATTAGCTTGGATTTGTAATGGGCTGTAACATATAAAAACCTTCCTTTATCCCTTGGCCAACCCTCCCATACTTTGGTTTTTGTTGTTATTATTTTTTAATTTTTATTGAATGTATTGGGGTGACAGTGGTTAGTAAAATTATATCAGTTTCAAGTGTATAACTTTATAATACATCATATTTTTATTGTGTGTTCATCACCCCAAGATAAGTCTCCTTCATTCACCATTTATCCTCACTTTCACCTCTTCTATCTCCTCGATCCTCCTATTCCTCTGGTAACCACCCTGTTGTCTGTGTCTGTGAGTCTGCTTTTTAGTTTTTTGTTTGTTTAATCCATTCCCCTTTTCACTCAGCCCTCTAATCCCCTTCCTTTTGACAGCCGTCAGTATGTTCTCTGTTTCTGTGATTCTATTTCTATTTTGTTTATTAGTTTATTATAGTCATTAGATTCCACATATAAGTGAAATCATATGTTATTTGTCTTCTCTGACTCTGTTATTTCTCCTAGTATAACACTACCCAGGTCCATCCATGTTGTTGCAAAATGTAAGATTTCCTTCTTTTTTTCTCAGCTGAAGACTATTGCCTTATGTAAATGCACAAGAGCTTTTTTATCCATTCATCTGTCGGTAGGCACCTGGGCTGCTTACAAATCTTGCTATTGTAAATAATGCTGCAATGAATAGTGTTAGTGTTTTGGTTTCTTTGATTCTCAGTGTGGGAACCTCCTTCACATCCTTTGTGGTTCAGGGTTCCGGTTCTGGAGGAGGCCGCGCGCAAATGAAAAGAGAGACTAGAAAAGTATTAATTTGACGATATTGGGGGGCCAGGCGGGAGCCTTCCTCTAGTGAGAAGACTACCCTCTGCTCTGACCTTTTTCTTTCTTTTATTAAGACTATGGGACACACCCATGACCTTTAGGCAGGAAATTACAAGAACAGAACTTTACATGAAACAACAGGTAGAGGCTGCTTCAGCTAACAATGTTTCAACCAAACAGCGAGTGATTAGCTCTGACCTTTCAGAGCAATTAAGGTTGACTAGCCTTCTGGTCTCCTGTCCACATCTTTCTGTTAGACAATGTGTGGTTTCCGGCACTCAGAAATGGAATGGGTGGGCCATAAGGCAGTTCTATTTTTTATTTTTCAAGGAAGTTTCTTACCATTTTCCACAGTGGCTGTACCAGTCTGCATCCCCAGCAGTGTGCCATGGTTCCCTTTTCGCCACATCCTGGCCAGCACTTGTTGTTTGTTGATTTGTTGATGATAGCCATTTTGACAGGTGTGACGTGTTATCTCTTTGTGCATTTCCCTGATGACTGGTGACACTGAGCATCTTTCCATAAGTCCGCTGGCCATCTGTATTAAAGTTCCCAATTATTAGGGAGTTGAAGAACTGTGCTGTCGGTATGTATGTTGATGGTCGCCTCCCAGAATACTTGAGGCACTCTGAGTCTGCTCTCACCTGAATATGCAGAATGATTCCTGGAAACAGAAGTCTGGTTCAACAGAAAACGGAAGAATCAGAAAATGAAAACAAATTTTAAAAATGCTGCCTATTAATTACTGTCTGTAGGGGCTGGAGAGGATTAAAGGAACTCAAATTCAGTGCCATTTTTGAGTGTTTAAGTGACAGCTAAACCTTGCCGAGCTGCAGTACTTTTAGGTTCACGTCAATTAAAATGTTCAAGTTTAGAGAGTGGGTTGTGCAAGCTCTCATTTTGTTGGAGGTGACTCGATTTTCAGTAATAGTTTTGGCAGCACTTTGGCAAATTACTTTAAAGATTAATTTTTCTATGGTGCATTTTTAAAATATATTTTATTGATTTTTTACAGAGAGGAAGGGAGAGAGAGAGAGAGTTAGAAACATCAATGAGAGAGAAACATCGATCAGCAGCCTCCTGCACACCCCCTACTAGGGATGTGCCCGCAACAAGGTACGTGCCCTTGATCAGAATCAAACCTGGAACCTTTCAGCCCACAGGCTGATGCTCTATCCACTGAGCCACACCAGTTTTGGCGGTGCATTTGAATTTTTAGTGACTGCATGTTTTGTTAGGGCTCCCTTAACCCTGGGCATGCTTGGTGAGGGCTTTGATTTTTCTCAGGAAGTTCTCACTAAGAATTTGCATTTTCACTAGTCATTCCCAGGATTAGGAGATGAGGCATTCCACTTACACTCTGTCTAAAAGGAATTTATGATGTGGCTATGACAAGTCAGACTGACAGTAATAAAAAAATAATGGAGCATAAGAAGAAAGAAAACAAATGAAATGCTCTATCCTGTGTCCCTCCTGATAGAAAAATGCTGTTTGCTTTGAGGTTAGCAAACTGTGCTGGCTGTGGAAGGAACACAGATTTGATTTGGTGGCCATTTGAGTTGGCCTCTGAGGTTAGTACTAGTTTCATCTTTGGTTGTCATGGGCTCCTTGGGCCATCTTGACCTCACACATGCCTGGGCCCAGAGAACTTCAAGTTTCTTTTTTTTCCTCTGAAATTCAGAGTCTTCCAAGTTCTGAAGGTTAGGTGGCCATTACCCAAGGAGCTCGAGGCATTTTGTGAGTCTGTTCTCTTTCACTCACCTAAAACACTTCCAACAAAAGAGAACAAATCCCAAACAAGCAAGTCCACTTAGACGAAGTGGCTCCGGCTGGCGAGCCAGGTGCGGTGTCTCTCCCATTAGGGTGTATTGTCAGAGTTTATAATGAACTTGGTATCGAGGGATCCGGATTGAATGCCTCGCTTGGCTGTTTCCTGGGAAAGTCTAGTATTCTCGTTAGGTTTTACTGCCTTTACCTATAAAACGAGAAGAGCCTTACCTTCTGTCCTCGCCCAGGAGATTTGTACTTGAAAGTCATTTGCAAGCTGTAGCATTCTAAGCTACATACCAGCTCCAGAGATTTCTAAATCGTGAGGAACACGTGTCCTTTTCAGAGAGAACATCACATTTCACTTTGCTCCTTCCCACAAGTGCTTGATGCCTTAGCACTCTACATAGCATTGCCTGCCCTACAAAGCATCTTAGAAGACATTTTAAAGAATAAAAACATCAAGCACCTACATATTTGAAGTGCTTATGTTTTCTTTGTTTGTTTGTTTGTTTTTGTCAACATTTCATGAGTACCGTTCTCCATGCCAGACAGTCCCTAGAAAAAAAAAGTCTGGATCTTTCTCTTCCTGGTCTTAGCCACAAAGTTTCTGGCACTTCCCTCTTCCAATGTCCTTAGCTACGAGTTCTCCGCTGGCTTAGGAACTCTCTCTTAGCTTGGCACATGTCTTTAAGGACATCTCAAAGTTATTCCATTTTAATCCTTCATTTAATAAGAACATTACTAAGTAGGACTATGTACTTGGTACTTTGAATTCTGATAGTAAAGCTTTGAATCTGACAAAGCCTTGGTCCCTATGAAGCTCATAAATGATAAAAGGCATCATCTGAACTATCTCAGCTTCTGAGAACCTCATGGTCGATTCTTAGAGTACAAAGGGAAGGCTCTTCTTTCCCATGTCTTAAACACACTCCTTAAAACTTCCTTTCTCCCGAGGAAATGGGGAACATTTTCTGCACATGGATTATTTCTCCTTGTCTATTGTATTCTCTGGAAGGAACTTCTAAAAACTCATGAAGTAGACATTTTTAAAAAAAGAATTTGTGCAGTTGGCATTGTAGAGACCCACTTTGTATTTATTTTCTTTAGAAATTATAAATTCTGATGGTCCTAGAAATGGTTATAAAAACTAGAGGGGGCCAGGGCCGGTTTTGCTCAGTAGATGGAGCGTCATCCTATGGACTGAAGGGTCCCAGGTTCAATTCCCGTCTGAGGCGTGTGCCTTGGTTGCGGGTACATCTCTGGTGGGGGGTGTGCAGGAGGCGGCTGATTGATGTCTCTCTCTCATCGATATTTCTAGCTCTCTTTCTCTCTCCCTTCCTCTCTGTTGGTCATAGCCCCTGATTTGAAACATTTATACAATTTATGAGCATTAATTTCCTCTCTGTAGACTGATCTTCTTCAGAAATCCTTTCTGGTCACCTTTTCCTGTCATTGATGTTCAGATGGCATTGACCATCTTCTCTGAGAGTCAAGAGTTACACCTATAGGCTCTAGCCCCTTTGGCTCAGTAGATAGAGGTTCCCAGGATTGATTAGGGTGAAGAGCACATGCCCAGGTTGTAGGCTCAATCCCCCATAGGAGGTGTGTAGGAGGCAGTTGATCAATGATTCCCTCTCATCATTGATGTTTTTACATCTCTTTCCCTCTCCCTTTCTCTCTGAAATCAATAAAAATATATTTTAAAAATATTTAAAGAGTGATACCTATGATTGTATCCCACCTCACAGCTGCAAATGTAATGAGAGCTAAGCAGCTTTGAAGATAAAAGTTGGGAGCCTAAAGGCTATATAGTTGCTAAGTATCATCAATGTAGATTGAAGGAGAGAGAATGAGTCAGCGTCGGTGGTTACCCATTGCTGTCCAGCAGGTGAGAGAACTGTGCGGGTCTCATGTATCTGTAAGGAGTGGAAGTGACTCAGAGCTCAAATTAAGTAAGTATCATAGTTTGAGCCAGCACCAGGATATTCAGTGTCAACATCTGATGAATCTCTCCTTTGCTCTTTTGCTCTCTCACACTCTTGTTCTCTCATTAGCTTTATTGAAATACAATTTCCCTGCCATGAAATTTTAAGCGTGCAATTCAATGATTCTTGGTAAATTTATAGACTTGTGCAAGCATCAACTCACACTAGTCTAGAACATTTCCGTTTCCCAAAAATATTCCTCTTGTTTGTTCACAGTCAGTAACCATTTTCACCCCTATTCTTTAATAACCACTAATATTAGTTTGCCTTTTCTGGACATTTCATATAAATGAAACATACATTCTTTATTTTTGTGTGAGTTTGGCTTCTTTCACTTAGGATAATTGTTTTTCAGGTTCACCCACGATGTAGCATATATTAGTAGCGTGTTCCTTTTTTATAAAATGAATAGCATTCTGTTGTATCATTCACCCACTGATAGACATTTAAATTGTTTCTACATTTTGGTTATTAAGCATAATGTCGCCATGAATACTTGCACACATTTCTGGCCTCCCACCACCGATTAGAGTCTTCCATAGTTGAGATTACTTATGTACCAAGATTCTTTAGCTTTTTATGTTTAGAAGTTTACAAATGTGTGTGTGTGTGTGTGTGTGTGTGTGTGTGTGTGTGTATGTATATATACATACATATATATGTGTGTGTGTGTGTGTGTGTGTGTGTGTGTGTTATATACACACATGAATCTACTTATGTACTGAAAATATTATGTGTTTCTCTGTTCTCTGAACTCATGAGACACCATGCCTCTCACTTTCCCAGTGAAGAAACAGAAAAATAAGTGGTCAAACATCTAATGATGTTGAACCACTGAGGACAAATAAGTGTGTTTTTACAGATAGGCAGTACTCTGGGTTATATTACCTCCTCATTCGAAGGTGGTGAGTTGCATATGGAGGTGACTATGGGTACAATAGTGCTAAGGGAAGGAATCAGGAGAGGGGTAAGTCACTTCCCCTAAGGTTATGTAAAAGGAAGGACCAGGAGAAAGGATGGAATATTGATCATATGTACAGATTATGTGTACACTAATTGTTGTTACTTTACATTCCTCATTGCATTTAATCTTCATAGCTACACTGGAGATATCTAGAATCACACCTACTTAATATGTAAGGAAATTAGGCCAATATGAGGTGACAAACATGTTCAAGGATATACTACTCAGACTAATGACCAAATTCAAGCCTAAGTATTTGTGATTATGAATGGCAGGCCTTGGAGAGAAGCCTGTATTGGTCAGTCTCTCCCTCCTACAAGTTAAGGAAACACAACAGGTCATCAAGTTCTCAGCCATTCTACTCTTAGACATAGTTTTAGAATACTGGGTAATAAACTCCCTGGTTGCCTTCGTCTCTGGAGCCAAGCAGAACACAAAATTCATCTCCACAACGGTACTGAACTTTTCATATTCCAAGAGAAACCAAGGATATTATGGTAAACAAGATGTGGTATCTGGCCTTGAAATGGTGTGTGTATGTGTGTGTGTGTGTGTGTGTGTGTGTGTGTGTGTGTTTATATGGTCCGTGTGTGTATACGTGTATGTATATATGCAAAATTAAAGCTATCAAGTCAGAAGAAGAGTAGGGAATATAAACCATAGACTATTCCAATGTATCTGAAGGAAGTGGAACTAATAACACATTAGTTTGCTGAATGTGTTAGCAATTTTTCTTTGGGTGGCTGTAGTAATTATCATAATGACTACAATTAACACAATGCTATATGTCAGTTTGTGTGTTAGATCTCTTACGTTTTTGTCAGGTTCCATTTTCCCAGCAAATATATGAGGTGGGTGTTGATAGCAATGAAAAAGAGCCCCATAACCTCAGAGACTTAAACAATAAAAAGTTTATTTTTTATCATGTTAGACGACCACAGTAGAGAGGCAGGAGTGTTTGCCAAGCCCTGTCCTCAGGAACCCAGGCTGACAGAGACTCCTTTGACACATTCTGGCAAGGAAAAGTGAATGCAGTGAATAGGGTGCCTGCTCTCAGAGCTTCTGTCTTGACACATGTGCGACATGTCATGTTCATTCATATGTTATTGGCCAAAGAAAGTCATATTGTGCATACCTAGTGCAACTTAACACATGGGGCATGGAAATGCAATTCTGTCATGTGACCAGAAGTGGCGAAAGAAGTAGAAGTATTTGATAAAGTACTTTAACAACTTTCATAGCCCATCTTTATCATCACCAAATATTTGTCCCACTCCTCTTTCTCTATGGAAAATATTCCACTTTCTGTAGGGAAAAGCTCACGATGAAGGAGACAGCTTAAAAGTCTCACCCAGTTATGCCATCAAGTGTGGAGTCTCGGACTTCTGGATGATGTGCAGTGGTCTCTTCACTAAGAATTGTGGATGCGCAGTAGTCTCTCCACCATGTTCCAATATGGCTCAGTTGGAAGGATATTATCTTCCCTTGTGTGTAAATGGCGTGCGGGAAGATGGACAGGATAGAACAATGGTCACTTCTGCCTGGCAAAAGGGCAGAAAAGAATACACACACCAGCAGTTGTCTATGGCCAGTTGAAACCTTACTAGACAGGTACCAGAGAGTCCTACTGTCCCACCACTGCAGAATATTTTTATCAGGTACTGGCTGTGCCCCCTAAGGTCTGTCCGTCCTTTGTTCTCTCAGACTGAAGTGTGCAGGAGGTTCTTTTGTATCATCTACCTTGGTCACAACTGAATTTGGACAATAAAGAATGTGCCTTCTTTGGGTTCAGCTTACTTGCAGCCTTTAAAAGAGTGGGAACAAAGAGCAATTTGTGGAGCTCTTGTAGAGCCACAGTGATTTTGGGGGCAAACCTCCTCTCTTAACACTCATGATGAAAGAAAAGCAAGACTGCTGTGGCAGCATCAAGGTTTTGAAATTTCCCTAAATCTGCTGAAACCCATTTGGCTCAGTGGATAGAGTGTTGCCCTGCGGACTGAAAGTCCCAGGTTCAATTCCAGTCAAGGGCATGTACCTTGGTTGTGGGCACATTCCCAATAGGGCAGTAGTTCTCAACCTTCCTAATATATGGTTGGGGGGTCACCGCAACATGAGGAACTGCATTAAAGGGACGTAGCATTAGGAAGGTTGAGAACCACTGCAATAGGGGGTGTGCAGGAGGCGGCTGATCAATGTCTTTCTGTCATCGATGTGTTCCTAACTCTTTCTTCCTCTCTCTTCCACTCTGTAAAAATTCAGTCATGGGAAACAGAACATTTAAGTTAACAAAGCGCAGTGCCCTCCAAAATTTTTTGAAGCGAATAGAGCAAGATGTCAATATTTTTTTTTTTTTAAAATAGCTGTTCTATATACAAACTGTTTGTTTACAATGCTAAAATGCTTAATATTTATAATAGAACATACTTCATTCCTAATACCCAGAATGATTCTCATTTCTTTTTTTTTTTCAAAATTAGACTTTGAAACAAATTTCTAATCCATTCAAGAACCCAGGAAAACTCACGAAATCATTTGAATCACCCGGATCTGTGACCCAAAAGAAAGTGAGGGTGGTATGTCCCTGCAGAGCCAGGGCCAATTTTGCAGGTGATTTCCTGATCCAGGTGAAGTTATTATTAAACATTCTAGGCATGAAAGTAACCAGGAGGTTTTACTTAAAAGAACAATGGCATTCTAAATTTTCCCCTTTGACATTTAATTTAGAAAATGAGGAATTTTATGTCTACAGTACCCAACACAAAGGTAGATTCTGGCTTACCTTTTAGAGCTATCCAGCATCTTTAGAAAATTATTCAGAGCAAAAGATGACTCCCTCTGTGAACTCTGTGAAGTTTCTGGATGGGCCGGGGCAGAGTTTAGACCATCCGCCATCATTGTTAACTAATAGAGGACATGCACTTCCACCTTCATACCATCGGGTCCTCAGCAGCCTGTGTTGTGCCATCAGTCAAGGTGAGACGTAGACGGAGGAAGATGAACATCACTGCTCCTTCCTGTTGCCGTCATCCATCACTGCCTGAGGGATTCTGTAGAGTGCACAGAGGAACTGTAAGTAGCGTAGAAATGAACCCAGGGGAAGAACTCAGGAGAGGCGAGTGCTCGCCCCAACTGTGCTATAAAAATAATAGAATGTTAGTCTTAAAGGGACCTCATCGATCATCTCCCGCCTTGTCTTCATTTTAAGGATAAGAGTCGGTGTGAGGAAGTGAGTTGGCCACTGCCATATATACAACCCATCATCAATTATTTATTGAAAAACAGGTGAACCGAAGTGAGAGATAGACTCACGTACAAATACTGGACTCAGAATCTCAGATACATTTCAGAGTGGTGTGATGGTGTCTCGGGCTGATGAATAACCTCTCATAGTCCTCTTAACGTTCACACATTCAGTGGGGATACTACGAGCCCCTGGCAGGCCCTTAGATTTAGTGGGAGAATTAGAACCAAATGGAGGTATCTTCCCACATTCATCTCCTTTGCTTTTGTTCGCACTTTCTGTCACTTTGTCTTTTGTCCTGATGTTCTATTGCAACTCATAAATAACTGTTGTCATTAATATCTCCGTGGTAGATCAGAGACATTAAATCTAAATGTAGATACCACCTAGTCTTCAGAAATTAATGTTATGCAAACACAAAAGGTAATTAGAGATCTTTCCCCATTATTTGATAGTCTGTTGCTTCCCCTCCTCAGACAATGCATCAGGAGTGTGTGTGTGTGTGTGTGTGTGTGTGTGTGTGTGTGTGTTGAGGGTGGACAACCAGAGGCAGGCAGAGCAGGGGAAGATGCAGGAAGCCCCAGGAAGAGGCAATGGCAGTTTGGAAAACAGCCTACAAGGGGTCAAGTGGGAGGTTGGAGTTGGAAAGCAGACCATGATGTGCCAGGCTACCTCTTTTATTCAAATCCAACTCCATTTAATGTCTTCATGTATGTTCCATAAACATCTCACAGGCGGTCTTCTTGTGTCATAATGGAGTGTTGTGGTTCTTGAAAACATGGCTGATGCAAGCCGTAAAGGATGCTAAAGACCTGTGTCCCTCATCACTAACAGAACTGAGCTCCTAATCAGCCTCTTCCACTTGATCCAGTTACTGCCCTTCTCAAAATGTTGGCATGGGGGGTAATTGGGGGTGATCAGGCTGGTGGGGGGAGGCTTTTGAGGGTGAGCAGTCTGGTGGCAGGGGACATTTGGGGACAAGCAGGCTAGCATGCAGAGTGGTTAGGGGCAATCAGGCAGGCAAGCAGGCAGGTGAGCGGTTAGGAGCCAGCCATCCTAGATTGCTAGAGGGATGTCTGACTGCCAGTTTAGGTCCAATCCCTGTAAACTGGCAGTAGGACATCCTTTGAGGAGTCCCAGATTGGAGAGTGCAGGCTGGGCTGAGGGACACCCCCTGGCCCCATGCATGAATTTTGTGCACCAGACGTCTGGTGTAATATAATGGTCATAAAATTGATCCTGGTAGTTAGAATTCATACTATTCGTTAGGGATAAAAATTTTCCAACCAAAGTGTCTTATTTCCTTGTTGTTGTTTTTTGTTTTGTTTTGGTATTTTGTGGGTTTTTTTTTGTTTGTTTGTTTTAAGGAAGGCTCTCCCATCAGTTTCTTTCAGGAAAAAGAAAGAAGGAAAATGTACTTTAAGATGCCTGCACATGTTTTCTTTATATAAACGTCTGGAGTTTCACATTTAAAAGAATTGGAGAACATATCTTTATTTTTTAAGTTTGGAAACTTCAAAAATTTAACATTAAAAAACCATAAAATTGTGTTCAGGTAGAACTCAACCACGCGATGCTAAATGCTGATGGAAATGCTCTCTTCAGACAACCCTTTGCACTTTAACCAGGCTCATTCTCACTGTGAGATTAATCCTTTCTCTTCTCTTTACTCATCTTAGAGAAATAGGATACAGTGAGGACAGAGAAGCTTGGAGAAAAATGACAAAGCAAACCCAAATATTAAGAAAAATACTGAGGGGTTGAGATTAAAAAAAAAAAAAAGGTAATATACTATGAACTAAGGGGCAGCGATAATTAACTTACTGCTCCACCTGAAGTCCAGAGGAGAAATAAGGAGACGAGGGAGAGAAAAAAAGAATGAATCTTATAATAAAACACAAAGAAACAAAAATTACTGTGTTTATTTGCACTTGGTGCTATTTACAGTTTTAAGCAGATACCGAATGTAATTTTTAGAGTGGCAATAGGAAGGAACAAGTTTTGAGGAAACACATAAAAATTTAAAAATTAGTAAAAGTAAGCTACCGCATGGGTCTTGATTTACTGTTATTGAACTTCTTAATTTTCAGCTTTGTAATTATTAGTTCCTTATGGTATATTTAAATATTAAAGCCATCTTTATGAACTAAAAACCGTTAAATTTGTTCACTAACCTCCGCTCTTTGATTCTGACTCCCAGAGAGAAGTCATTAATATTACAGCTGGAATCTCCTTACTTATTGTTCTTTGAGGCCCAAGCAGAGAGATTCAGCTTTTAAGATCCTGCGTCAGTTAGCCAGTGTGGGAAAATGAAACAAACCATAGGCCGTGAGATGGTGGATTTACAGTGTGTGACTTTCCGTAGGCTTGAACTGTGTTTCCCAGATTTACCTTCCTTGATAGTTCCAGTTGGTGTGGCTCATGAGAGACATTTTGTTCAATTTTTTAAAACATTGGACAAAAAATATACACCTGTGGATAAGGACAGCGGAAGGGGGGGGGGAGTGGTTGTAAGGGCAGAGGGTGGGATGGGAACCAGGTGGAGGGAAGCGATGGGGAAGGGGGGGAAGAATGATTGTAATCATCTGAACAATAAAGATTTATTAAATTTTAAAAAAAAGAAGTTGTGCAAATTTCAGTTGAGCTTGATTTTTCTCAGAGAGGATTGTCCATGCATCTGTGAGCAGCTTGCAATTTGGTGCGGACACTAGGCTCTGCTCCGTGTGGTCATCCATCCTTCAGCCAAGGGGAAAGTTAAGGGCCATATTGTGATGTCAGCCAGCCCAGAAGGAGCAGAGAGAGAGACTCCAGCTTCATGACAAAAGGTGTGGCTCCAAGGAAGTCCTTCACCGTGGCTATTAATGCGCATTGTCTTCCCACACAACTTATGAAGTATGTTAGGGTGCGGATAAATGTCTCATTCTAGCAGGAAGTCTGAACAAACCAATTAAGACCTTAACATCTGACCCTCTAATCCACCTACTGATAACTAGCTTCATTTTTCTCACTTTATTACTAAGAACTCAAATTTGTTCACTCTCATGTTTGCATCTTCAGTTTTAATACTTTACAGTATCTGATCTTTGGTTGCATTTTCCTGTTCACCCTCCTCAACACTACCTTATACAGATATTATCTAAATAAAGTTGTGCAGATTATGTGCAAATGTAGCTTCAAAGATGAATCCCCTTTTCTAATTTGAGCCATATGAACTTTCTAACTTTCAATCCCATTTAATCTCAAAAGTGGCAAATTCAGATCAAGTAATAGATTATTGAACTTTTTTATTTTCCCGTTTGTTTTTTAATATATTTTATTGATTTTTTACAGAGAGGAAGGGAGAGGGATAGAGAAAAACATCGATGAGAGAGAGACATCGATCAGCTGCCTCCTGCACGACCCCTACTGGGGATGCAACCACAACCAAGGTATGTGCCCTTGACCGGAACTGAACCTGGAACCCTTCAGTCTGCAGACGCTCAATCCACTGAGCCAAACTGGTTTAGGCTATTTTCCCATTTTGGTACAGTGTCCTTGAGATGTCTCCTGTGCCTTCCATCTTTACACACTCCTTTCAGATACAGCTCTCTAGATACCTGGACACTCAGAGGGATGGCTCAGACACTTAAGAGATTAAAACATGTCCATTTACTGCAGGATCAAAACACATCACGAATAAGCTAGTAAATAAAGGAAGCACTAAAGTCTCTTCTTCCTGTGAGAATGTCGGTGTCCCCTGGATGTATACTCGTCCATTCATTCTATCCTTTCATTGTGTTTGAACTATTCTAGGGTAATAAGAGTCTGGTATTTAGGGCGGTATAAGATGAAAATACTCCTGTTGAGTGGTTTCCATGTGTTGGTTAGCACCTTGTAAACATCTTTATTAATTTAAAAAATGTCAATTATAACTTGCCTAGCATTCGGGCAGTGAAATAGGCGAATGGAGGTATGTGTGGGGGTCATTCTCAGGAATGAGGTTGGAAATAATAGGAATAAACTGAGACTAATAGGAATAGAGTGGGAATATAATAAGGATGGGGACATTTGTGTTATCTCTTTTTGCCTCTCTCATTAAAAAAATTACGTTTTTTCCAAATAAGATCTGAAATGTTACATTTCTGTTCATGTATACGAACTAATAGTTTTAACTTATCATTATGAAAACTGACATTGAATCGTAACGTGTCTGAGTTGGGGAGGAATATTGACAGTGCACCAAGTTGACTAGTCAAGTCCACTGAAGTCTCTTTCCCGCATCTTTGCCAAGGGCACAGTCACTTAGCTGATACTTGATCCCTCCCAGGTGACCCCACAATGTGAAGCAGTCTGTCTAAGTGAGGAATTTCTAACAATTACCGGTTTTCCTAAATGTGCCAAAATATGCTTCCCTGCAATCTTCATCCACTAATCCTATTTTTCCCCATTAGAATGCTATTAAAAACATCCATTTTAGTTGCATAGCACTGAGCTAGAATTGTGGTTTTGTGGGAGTGCTGTAAATTGGAAAGGACTATATACAAATATGTGCCCTTATTATTATTTCATATGAAAAATAAAGTCATTGAAATCAATTATTTAGTAATTGAATTATTCAATAATTTATTTTAAAATAACCTAAGCTCAGCTAGTGTGGCTCAGTGGTTGAGCATTGATCTATGAACCAGGAGGTCAGAGTTCGATTTCCAGTCAGGGCGCATGCCTGGGTTGGGGGTTAATCCCCAGTGGGGAACATACAGGAGGTGGCCAGTCAGTGATTCTCTCTTATCATTGATATTTCTACCTCTCTCTTTCTTTCTGCAATCAATAAAAAAAAAAAAATTAAAATGACCTAAGCTTTTTCCCCATAATTAAATTCCTAAATTAGAAAAATGTTATCCAAATGCTAATAATTCCTACTTAATTAAAAAGTAGTATTATAGAAGCTTTTTCTAAAAGTTTTAAGTTGTATTTTTTCTTTTTCAAAGATTAAATCAAGGCATTAATGTGTTTTACAAGTAGACCTGTGTGTTCAGTTGACTTTTAATTAACTTCGGTATATTTTTTTGTGATTTACAAAATTTGATTTTTCATAGAACTACTTAGAAATATTTTTCTTCATAGAACTGGGTATGTCTAACTAATTAATTCTTTCAACACTTTGTTTTCTAAAAGCTTGGGAGTGCAAAGGATTGCACTGAATAGCTGACTCCTAAGTGAAAGCAAACATTTCTTCTGTTCTTTGCATATAAACCTCACTCCTTGTTTGGACCCTGAAGGCCGTCTGGAGCTTGGCATAACTGCAAAGGGGGCTGGTCTTTTCACGGAATATTTGGGGGTTCCAAGTGCCTTTGGTTGCTCCTGGCTGCTCATCGTCCTCACCCCAATCCTACCCACCACCGATTTACATCAGAAATTTCTTCCTCTCTCCACACTCCTCTTGAGAAAAATGCCTGGTGTGGATGAAGGCCTTCTGGTGCTTTTGCTCAGGTTTCTATCAGTTCTCACCCCATCTGCTGTGGTAATTTCCCAGAGGACACCCGGCCTGCCCCATCATCTCCATGCTCCAGAATGCCACCAGAGCCAGCTTTAACGTAATTGAATCGGTTATTTCCTCCACTTACCTCTCCTTTTCCTGTCCCAAGGAATTGGCTGTCAGAAATTTCTGAGAGTAAGTGTATTTAGTACCATAAGGTGCTAACAGTATGGTTCCATTCTGCCTTCTCAGAGCCATCTTCTCTGTGAAAGTCCTCCCGTGTATCCTTTACACCCTGCTCATCAAAGCGCACCATCTCCTGCACTGGTTATTGTATTAGTTTCCCAGTGCTGCTGTAACGGACTGTTAAGATGGAGTGACTTAAAACAACTGAAATGCATGTGTTCTGGTGGTCAGAAGTCCAAAATCAGTGTCATTGGGCAAAATCCAAGGTGTCAGAAGGACCACACTCTCTCTGAATGTGAGAATCTGTTCCTTGCCCCTTCTGGTATCTGGTGGCATTTAATGACTGTTGACCACATCTCCTCATCTCTGTGTACATCAAACTTCCCTCTGCCTCTCTCTTATAAAGACACTTGTGATTCTATTTAGGGCCTATCTGGATAATTTAAGATAAAACTACCCCTATTTCAAGATCTTTCATCACATCCATAATACCTAAATTCTGGGGATTAGGATGTAGAGATATTTGGAGGGACCATCAGTTAGCCTACTCAAGGTATCTGTTACTGAGTAGCATAGTATCCCAAATTTAGCATCTTAGAACAACGGTATATATTATTTCACAGTGTCTGTGTGTCAGGAAAGTGTGTGTGGCTTAGACAAGGCCTCTGGCTCAGAGACTCTCACAATGTCATGTCCACCACAAGACTTGATTTGGAAAAACCCCCTCCCTGGTCCCTCAGGTGATTGTTTTAATCCTCAGTTCCCCATGAGCAGCTAGCTGGAACCCACTCTCAGCTACTTGCTAGATGAGCCTCTTTATAGATCAACTCACATCCTGGCAGTTTGCTTTATCTCACAAGTGATGGGACAAGAGAGAGTCAGTAAGAGTGTTAGCAAGACAAAAGCCACTGTCTAATGTGACTTGCTTTTAGTGTAATCATGGAAGTCACATTCTGTCACTTTTTGCCTTGTTCCATTTCTGAGGAAAAAGTCACTAGATCCACCTGACCCTCAAGCGTGAGCACTAAGCAGCAGGGATCATTGTTAGAACCCGCCCACCTCAGCTCTGCATGTTCTCACTGCATGTTCTGCCCTCATGCTGGTTCAAGGCTCTCTGCTTGGAGAACTCTTCTAGATGCTTCCATCTGATCCCAAATGGTATCGCTACAAAAAAAAAAAATGTCCAAATAATATTTGGAATCCTATCACATTTTATTTATACTTTGCATTACCTGCGACTCTTCATACATCTGGATGTGCTATCGAGCTGGGGGTTCTTGAGGTCAGGGTCTCTTTTCTCCTCCTTGGATATTCTTAATGCTTTCCTGGCTCGATGTTCAGCACAGAGGAAAGCACTCCATAAATATTGTTTTGATTATTACTTACTTTCACAATTGAACAATTTGGTGCTTAGCTGATTGAAATGTGATTATTGAACTTCATTATTCATAGTTTTCTTCAAGGGATTTCAGCCTATTGTGCTAGAGCCATGTTCTTTCAACTTTATTGTAAAAATACATTTTTTTTTGAAATCCTGTTAAAATGCAAATTCTCATTCTTCAAGCTGGGGATGGGATCTGAGATTCTGAATTTATAGTGTGTTTCAAGCTGATGCTCATGCTGCTTGTTCCAGGCCCACATTATGAACAGGAAAACAGAGAGAAGTGACGGGGAGAACAATGTAAGAGAAGTTATAGTGAGTTAAAAATAAGGGAATAGTTATAATAGTTATAATATCACTATAACTATAAGGTAGATGTGTGTGGGGTGTGGTGCGTGTGAAATAATGAGTTCATTTTTCCCCAGAGTCAATCAGATATTGACTTGAAATCCAAATTTCTGAGAACAATATCAACTCAGTTAACAAATTAGTATAAGTTGGGAATTTCTCAAAAGAGTCTGTAAAGTGCTATGTTTCTAGTTAGGTCCTAAGGACACCCATGCAAGGGAAACTTGCTAAAAATATCTAATTTTATACATTTCACCTATTGATATTCTGCATAAGGTTTAATTTTTTTAAGACATAATTCAGCTTTTTAGCACCCACACTTACACACTGAAGACATTTACAGTATCAGAAAGGTTTCTCTGATTCTCTGAGTCATGATCCAGGAACCGTGGTCAGCCATTAAAGGAAAGATTCCCCAGTGCGCAGCTTTCTGCTTTGATATATAGAGTTTATTCTTCGATCTCCACATCCTAGACGAAGCGGCAGTGAAAACGCATGGGCTGCCCACAGTGTCCAGTTGCAGAGTAGCTGAAACCCCAGAGAGTAAGCAAACGGAATTACAAAATGCCGGGAGACCCCTCAGGCCTTACTTCATGTTCAGGCCTATGTGTTCTTATTGTAAAGACACAGTGAAGAGACAATATGACATAATGGGAGGAATAGTAGGGGGAGAGTCCAGGGATATGGTTCAGCTCTGCCAGGAACAGCTCCTGTTTTGCTCATGCTCCTTCCTCAAGTGTTTTCATGAAAGTTGTTCTACATCAAAGTCAGGTAAACTTTTTCAGGAAAGCGCCAGATAGTCAATATTTTAGTTTCCTCTGGGTCATACAACCTCTACCAGTATACCAGCTCTTTGACTCTGGCATGGATCATACGTAAAAAAAAAAAAAAAAAAAAAAAAAAAAAAAAAAGTGTAGCTGTGTCCCAATCAAACATTCTTTATAAGAACATGTGCTGTGCTAGGTCTGGTCCACCAGTGATGCTTTGCTAAGGGATCCCTATGTTCCTGCCCAACTCAAAATGCGTGATTTAAAATGAGACAGGGCCGAAACCTGTTTGGCTCAGTAGACAGAGTGCCGGCCGTGGAGACTGAAAGATCCCAGGTTCGATTCCGGTCAAGGGCATGTATCCTGATGGCGGGCACATCCCCAGTAGGGAGCGTACAGAAGGCGGCCGATCGATGTCTCTCTCTCATCGATGTTTCTAACTCTCTATCCTTCTCCCTTCCTCTCTGTAAAAAAAAAAAAAAAAATCAATAAAATATATAGAATTAGATAGGGATTGGCGAATTTTCACCAAGAAATTAGGTGATACTTGAAATACATTTGCTTTTGGACAAAGAACGGTTTCTAAATGGAAGGGGATGCAAGTCTACAGAAGATTTTCAGGCGTTGGGTCAGGCTGCAGGCAGCAGCAAAGAGATTTTACATCCAAGGTCCTTTGAAGGGCCTGAAACCGTGCCATAGTGGAAGTTGCTTGCCTGCTCTCTACGTAAGGTCAGTCTGGCTACTCCGAGGGAGTCATTAGCATCGGCAGGTCCCCTCCGGTGCCTTTCCGGGACTGCTTACTTGCCAGGAAGGCTGAGCATCCGCAAGGCGAACAATGAGCCCTGTTGTGGGAACTGTACGTAATGAACTGGCTGCCTTAGCTCTGCTCCACAGGGCCTCCTCCCGACTGCTATTCAACTGTAAATATCTGCTTTCTGCTGATGGACCGGAGGGCAGGGAGCCATTGCTATATATTATGCTAAATATTCCCATGATCCAACGGCAGGAAGAGAGGACAATGCAGCCGGCAAAACCCAACCCGTTAGCTAGCTGCACATCTGCTTCTGTCTCTCTATAACTCCAGGTGCTCAGACAGCCCGCTCCTTCCCTTGGAGACACATGGATGTGTTTTATAGTTACGGAATACATATATGTGTATATGAATGAATGTACTGCCGTTTGATTCCTTCAGTAGCACCATCATTGGGATGAAAGAGATGGCCGTGTGCCATTTAGTTCTCCCTGCTGTGTTCTTCTTCTTCCACTTGGTTTCGTTCTGCACTGGCTGATACAGAGCCTTTACCCTAAAAGGCCGTTATTAAATAGCCGGGCTGATATTTCAGAGATTCTTAAATTAATATGCGTTAATTCTTTTGCTGGAGGGGACCTTTCATTTGCCAGTGCCGTAGACCGATTACTGATTCACTCCTCATTTTTTGAACTTGGACATTCTGAATTCTGAACTGTGGTTTGGCCCTCTGGACCCTGTCTGTTTCTGTCCCCTGCTCTGACCTTGATCTTCAGGCTCTTTTTTAAAATTTTTTAAAAAATATTTTATTTATTTTCTACAGAGAGGAAGGGAGAGAGAGAGAGTTAGAAACATCAATGAGAGAGACATCAATCAGCTGCCTCTTGCACGCCCCCTACTGGGGATGTGCCCACAACCAAGGTACATGCCCTTGACGGGAATCGAACCTGGGACCTTTCAGTTCGCAGGCCGATGCTCAATCCACTGAGCCAAACTGGTTTCGGCCTTCAGGCTCTTTTGATGCCTCAGTTTGGGGAATGTTCCCTTGCTGGCTATTTATAGAGCAGGGCAGTTGTTCAGAACAAAACTCATATAGTTTCTGAGCTGAAAAGGACGCTAGAAATCATTAATGATAAGCCTCCTACTGTAATATGAAGGCCTCAAGGTCCAGGTCCTAATTGCTCAATGTATTTAGACTTCACACAGATGTCAGCATCCCTCCTGCTCCCATCATCTTCCTCTCTGGCAGGTGCTGTGTTTCTGGCACATCTGGGGAGAAGGCGTGCGTATCCTCACAGCCGCTCATGCCTTGGAGGACGTGGATCCGCCTTTGGCCGTGAAGTGAGTGGCTCTCAGAAGTGCCGTGGCCTCTGTGGCTCTGGTAACATCCGCCCACCGCCCGTTAGGGTGCCATCAGTTTAAGGACGCATTTGGAGCGCACCTCTCCCAAATGGCCAGAAAAGGCACGGGGGCAGTTTCTCAGCCCAGCACGCTATCACTTAAACGTGGAGCACAGCGTGGGCATCCACGCTTTTAAAAAGTCTTTAAGACATTCCGTCCTCGAAGACATCGCCGCTGCCTTCATGTTTAATAAGCTCAGCCTGCAGACAGGTTGCTCCGGTGTCTTCTAGTTTTACTACCGAGAGTCCCTTAAAATCACCTTTCCTACTGCTTCTTTCAAATCCCCTTCATCCTCATGCAGAGCGGTTGAGCTCTCAGTGGTGTTTTAAATCCGTTCCTCGTGGACCAAAGTCCAGATCTCACCCAGATGGCAGCCTCTCTCCTGCCCCGCACCATTCTCATCTCTGTGCAGACCACCTCCTTTCTGAAACATTTGGGGGAAGGGTGTATGTTTCCTCACATCCTGGATTTTTGTCCTCGAAGTAGGCTGACCAATCCATTCTGATAAATTTAGACTATCTCCTCGGTAAGAGAGAGAACTCTTGAGTTTAAGTAGGATTGTTCTCTTTCTCACTCTCCTACCCAGAAAACAGGCAGAGAATTGAGACCAGACTCAAATTTCAAGCCTCCTCCATTTTTAACCATGTTTTGAATGTTTTAAATACATACAGGTACTGGCTTTGGGGCATAAGAAGGAAAATAATCTTTATCTCACTTCCCCATGGTGAGAGCGGAGATTATGTTATATGATATGCTTTTATGTCTCCTTCTCCGTAAGTGCTTCTCCAACTTTTTCTGACCGAAAACCAAGATAGGCCGAGGGCTCATGAATCAGCTTAATAACCCATTTTCGCTCGCAGTTGCAGACAGTACCCTTTCCCGAGGAGCGGTTTGTGGAGAGAGGGTTTAATTGGGAGTCTCTGTTCTTGGATTCCAACCGTCGCTCTGAAATAACTTAGCTGCAGGACTTCAGTGAAATCATTTAACCTATTTGGAATTCAATTTCCTGATGGAATACTTCAGCTACAGGAAACAGAAAAATGGAGCAAGGGCGGTTTTATCAGATAGAAGGATATTCTCTCATATAACAAGGTATCTGACCATTGGCAGTCCAATAGAGGTAGCGCCATTCTTATTGTTTCCATTTGCAAGATGTAGCTGCAGGCATTAGGCCCGCATCTATAGCAGGAAGAAGGGGAGGGAAGCAGCCCTCTGCGCTTGTCCTCATCAGCAAAAGGAAAAGTGGTCTCAGAAGTTCCAATCACATGAAGATCCCCGCTGCAAGGGAGGCTGGGAAGTTTAGTTCTGAACTGTGCCCATCTCTGGCAGGAGAAAGGGATTATGATTATATGTGGAGTTAGCCAAACTCCAATGTCTGCCATACCTTCCATGTACACAAGAGTCAGATGTGGAGTTGGAAATGGCATGTCATAGCTCCACCCATTTGTGAATTTCTGAATAGAGAAAATGGATTCAGCGTGTAGCGTCACTTTTACGTGTAGAGCCACTCGTTTCCATGGAAATCCTCCTCCAGAAGGTGTCTTCTAATATTCTGTGTAGAGAATGGGGGAGGAGTTGGAGAACAAGTTTGGAGGAAAAATGGACACTGTTTCTCTCTGAGTTTCTCTGTGCAATAATTTATTTCTCATAAGGCAGCACCGTGTTACCCTCAAAAGGAAAGAGAGGAGGCCAGTATTCACAGATAATGCTATTTCATTTATTTATTTATTTATTTATTTATTTATCTAGTTTTTATTTAAGTATAGTTGGTATTCAATCTTATATTGGTTACATTAGGGTCAGGCTTATAATCTGTCACCATATAAACTTACCAAATATTATGGACTATGTCACCCTACCCATTTCCACTCGTCTCCCCACCCCCTTCCTTTCTGGTAACCAACCCTTTCACCCATTTTTATGAGTCTGTTTTTGTTTTATGTGTTTATTTTTTTTTAGATTCCATATATACATGAAACTATACTGCATTTGTCTTTCTTTGCCTGCCATTTCATTTAAAATAACACCCTCGACATCCATCCATGTTGTCACAAATGGCAAGATTTTATTCTTTGTTACTGCTGTGTAATATTCCTATGTGTGTGAGAGATGGAAATCAAAACAACAATGAGATACCATCTCGCACATGTCAGAATGGCTATCATCAACAAATCTATCTGGTGGTGATGAGGAGAAAAAGGAACTTTTGTGCGCTGCTGGTGGGAACGCAGACTGGTGCAGCCACTGTGGAGAACAGCATGGAGTTTCCTCAAAAAGTTAAAAATGGAACTCCTGTTCGAACCCTTAATCCCACTTCTAGGACTATATCCCAAGAAACCAGAAATACCATTCAGAAAGGATATAGGCCCCCATGTTCACAGAACAATTTACAATAGCTAAGATTTGGAAACAACCTTAGCGCCCATCACCAGATGAGTGGATTAAAGAACTGTGGTACATCTCCAAAATGGAATACTATGCCACGATTAAAAAAAAAAAAAGAATTCTTAACCATTTGCAACAGCATGGATGGAACTGGAGAGCATCATGCTAGGCAAAATAAGCCAGTCAGAGAAAGGTAAATATCACATGATCTCACTCATATGTGGGATATAATGATCAACATAATTCGATGAACAAAAATAGATCCAGAGACAAATGGCAGGGCAGGTGAAGGGGGTGTTTAGAGAGCAACCAAAGGACTTGTCTGCGTGCATATTAGCTAACCAATGGACACAGACACCAACGCAGTGGGGGCCTGCTGGGGTGGGAATGGCTTAAGAGGGGTGTCAATTGGGGAAAAAGAAGACATATGTAAAACTTTAGACGATTAATATAAGTAAATAAATAGAAAGAAAGCATAGCATATCCTTAGAAGGTCATATTTGCTTATTGCATGCTTTGAGGACATGCCAAGAGAATAAGCTTACTCTAATTCCACACACACACACACACACACACACACACACACACACAAGCCAAAGAGAGGCACAAACATATGTGTGATTTCCTCAGTGAGGCGTAATAGAGAATGGTAGACAGTGTCAACTGGAGAGTACCCCGACCTTCCCCTCAAATCTTTATTTGTTTGATATTTATTGTATGAATTCCTGGGTAGTCAGGGTTCTCTTCTTGTACCCCCGGTTGGGATCTTCAATTTGGAGTGTATGGGTTGCTCACAAACCACTGTGGTTTATCCTGTCTGATATATATTCCATTCACAACTCTGATCTTTTATTCTGCTTCTGGACATAGAATTGTGAGACATGGAGAAACGGCAAGTTAATTATTTCAGGAAACATTAATGCAGTTTGCCAGCAATATTCAGTTTCATCCCCCTTTGAGCACACAGTTGAATTGCATTTCTTGATTTCTTTACGGTTTTAACTTTTTTTTCAAGTGAATTATAAGCCCCAGTGATGAGTTTACTTTCATGCTAAAGCATTTCGTTATATATTGCATATGTGAGACTTTTAATTTTCGTTTCCTCCGGCACAAACAGCTAACAGTATTCAAGGCTGTTGTTGCTTCCTGCAACTGCCTCTGAGTAATTACAAAGAACAGAACACTTGGGGAGATTCTGATGGATAACGGGCGTGAGAAATACACCTTTGTTATTAAGCCACTCAGGTTTGGAGAATATTTACTGCCATTTCAACACTTGGTCTGTTCTGACTGCAGAACCTTTCTCTGACCTGGAAAGAATTTGAGACCTTTTGCCTAAGACCATAAAGAAAAAGTGAGCCCTCGGTGGTTGGCTCTGTTGTAAGAGTGTTGGCCTGAGAACTGAAGGCTTTTGGATTCAGTTCCAGTCAAGGGCATGTACCTTGGTTGTAGGCTTGGTCCCTGGTCCTGATTCTGGTTGCCTGAGGGAGGCAACCAATTGGTGTGACAATTTGTATGGAAATTTGAGTAGAATGAGGATGATGTGTTCATGATGGGTGACTGACACTGATAATCACTATCAGGATCTCCTAAGACCATTGGAAAACAGACATTTACATGACGATTCATAACAGTAGCAAAATGACAGTTATGGAGTAGTAACGAGAACAATTTCATGGTTGCGGGTCACCACAACATGAGGAACTGTATTAAAGGGTCATGGAATTAGTAAGGTTGAGAACCACTGGGCTATACCAGTGGTCGGCAAACTGTGGCTCTCGAGCCACATGCCACTTTGTTGACTAATGAGTTTGCCGACCACTGAGCTATCCCAATGCAGAAAGACCTCAGGCCCAACTCACATACACCTGTTCTCCCTTATTTCTCATTCCTAGACGTTCTGAACTGAGCCCACAGACTTCTAGAATCATGTAAATTAACTAATGATCACATATAGATATATAGATATACAGTGGTACCTCGAGATACGAGTTTAATTCGTTCCGTAACCTTGAGGCGTGGGAAACTATGAGACGCTCGAGTCACGGTAAACTGGTGGGTTGTGTGCAGCCGGCCGATCCGTGCGATGACTCCTATCTCAAATGTTGCTCGTATTTCAAAGCAAAAATCACTCGCTCGACGACTCGTATCTCAAAAATTTCATATGTTAGGGCACTCGTATCTCGAGGTACCACTGTATAGATATATAGATACACAAATACACATGCACATACACACACACACACACACACACACACACACACATGTATATGTAATACTTAACTAGCAATGCCAGGATTTCAATAATACAAGGTCCAATAACATAAAACGCTCATTGAGAAGGGTCTGCAATTACTGCCTTCCACTTCCACGACTGTATCATTTTTACTTTATATAATGCGCACGAGTTCCTTAAAGGAGCTCATTGAGATTGACAGTGCCTGGGCTGTAGCTCTCTCCTCTGAGGCAAACAAGCCAACACCCACTTCTTTATGCCCCGGCAGTACAACACCCAAATCCTGTACCCAAAGTCCACAGCTCTGATTTCTCAGGACCCGGATGCAGCCTTCCCTCCCCTGTGAACAGGAAGGAAAGTGGTCCCTTATGGCCCAAGGAAGGGCAAATGGCAGCAGCAAACTCTCCAAGTTACTCAGAAGTATCAGTTTTCGGCAGAGCCTTCCTATGTGCTCCATAGTTTCCTTCCATCTTCCAAATCTGCATGCGAACAGACTTTTGCCTCCTCTGGGCCCATCTGTTCCTGCTGTTCATGTTTCACCTGGATCCCCAAGTATAACTGGCTCCGAGCGGAAAGGCCTGTGACATCCATGTCATGCGATCAGGGATTCAGGCGGGCAATGAGGTGCTGGAGCAGATGGATGTCATCGTCTGAACAGAGATCGTGATGTTCTGTGAATATCCTCTACATCAGAGCGAGAGCGAAAGGAGATATTGCCAGTGGAAACAAGCAAAATAACTCCCAAGGACACTGATTCTGATTTTTCTAATTTCCCCCCTGGCAGCAGTGATGTAGTGAAATGATTTGTAGGTATTAGACTTATACAGTGGTACCTCGACATACGAGTGCCCTAACATACGAGTTTTTTTTGAGATACGAGTCGTCGAACGAGCGATTTTTGCTTTGAAATACGAGCAACAGTTGAGATAGGAGTGATCACGAGGATTGGCCAGCTGCACACGACCCACCAGTTTACCACGACTCGAGCGTCTCATAGTTTCCCACGCCTCAAGGTTACGGAACGAATTAAACTCGTATCTCGAGGTACCACTGTAGTTGTAAGCCTGGCTTCCCAAGGGTCCAGCATAATTCAGTAGATTCCCACTTGGCTTATAAGTCAATAGGAGACACTGGATCCCATGACATCAGCATCCCAGGGTTAGCCCAGGCCACAATGGGAGACCACTCTTAGGATAAAGCCATCAAGAAGTTCATATAGCCCCGATCTCTCTATGAATTATAAGCAGATTCGTAATTCTCCCAGACTCAGCCCCATGTCCATTTTGTAACTAAAGGGACCATTGTTACCGGAGGCGGGAGGAGAAGATTTTCTCTTTCTCTCATGGGTCTAGGACAAGTGATAGAGAGCTTTAGCCAATGAGCTGTCCAGCAAATGACCTGAACTATGCACTCCTGATACATGTGTACTAAGAATATACAAAGCCCTTCATCCAAGAGGAAACACATATCTACCAAATACAGAGAAAATGAAAAGGCTAGAGGATGAAACAAAATTATCATACAGGAGGGAGATGTAAAAAATCAGTAGAGAGAAAGAATTCTAAGCTATTCTCCAAACATCAAGTACCCAACTCTTAGTTAAATTCCTCCCCTCCCCTTTAAAAAAAACGATTTCTCCAACAAAATCTTTCTTGTATGTCTGTCCCATTGGCTTCATCAGCTCATAAGCTTTACTTGGTGGAGTGGGTCAGTTTAGTCCAGAAAACGCTTCCAGGGGCATCGGTTAATTGCAGGGGCCTGGTCTTAGACTGAGTGAGGATCACATCTTCATTTTCCAAGGAGACGTTTATAAGCAGGTTTTGGTGTTTTGCTCACTTGCAGTGGTTCTCAACGTGTGGATCGAGACCCATCTGGGGGTCGAATGACGCTTTCACAGGGGTCGCCTAAGACCATCGGAAAACACACATTTCCCATGGTCTTAGGAACCAACACACCGCTCCTCGGTGTAGCAAAATGTAGCCATGTAGTTTACTGTTGTCCTATGAAGACTGTTACCCATGCTACACCATGATTCAAGACAAAATTTCATTTATTTGTGATTAGAATTGAATATTTCACAATATATGATTACATATTGTTTTTGTGATTAATCCCTATGCTTTAATGATGTTCAATTTGTAACAATGAAAACACATCCTGCCTATCAGATATTTACATTACAGTTCATAACAGTAGCAAAATGACAGTTATGAAGTAGCAATGAGAATAATTTTATGGTTGGGGGTCACCACCACATGAGGAGCTGTCTTAAAGGGTCGTGGCCTTAGGAAGGTTGAGAACCACTGCTCAGTTGATTGGACCTGTGCAGGGAATGTACCTGTGCTCTAGGCTGCTCTCCTGTTAGTTCCGGCTGCTGTTTCTCCTCCCGCTGCACCTGGCAGGCGCTGCTGCAGAATGCCAGCCTGGCCTCACGTGGCACACAAGCTTCCACAGTCCTCATCCTCAGCGGCCGCCCTGCCCGGAAAGTATTCCAAGAATTTCCCAGGCCTCCTCGGTTATTTGGCGCTATCAGCTGTCCTTGCAGCATGTCGCTCTGAACTAACCCATAGCTCAACCTTTGACAGAACATTGTGTCTTTTTAAATATATATATCTTATTGACTTTTTACAGAGAGGAAGGGAGAGGGATAGAGAGTTAGAAACATCAATGAGAGAGAAATATTGATCAGTTGCCTATTACACATTCCCCATTGGGGATGTGCCCGCAACCAAGGTACATGCCCTTGACTAGAATCATACCCAGAACCCCTCAGTCCGCAGGCAGATGCTCCATCCATTGAGCCAAATCAGCCAGGGCAAAACATTGTGTCTTTTGATGTATTATCTGTTTCCTTAGCAGAGGAGATTTAAGAATGGGTATGTTTGATTTTGAGAGATTATCATTTCATTTATCCTAGAAGTATGAACACGCCAAAACCGGTTTGGCTCAGTGGATAAAGCATCAGCCTGCAGACTGAGAGGTCCCAGGTTTGATTCCAGTCAAGGGCATGTATGTATTCTGGTTGCGGGCACATCCCCAGTAGGAGGTGTGCAGGAGGCGGCTGATTGATATTTCTCTCTCATTGATGTTTCTAGCTCTCTATCCCTCTCCCTTCCTCTCTGTAAAAAAATCAATAAGATATATTAAAAAAAAAAGAAGTATGAACACGGGTTGTCATTCATCCCCTGTCTCCAAGTCAGTATATCACCTCCACTGTCACCTGTCACCACAATCTTTTCACGAGCTGTGTAGCTGCCTTGTGGTGGTATTAAGCCACCCTTTCCTGCTTCTGATTGCTCTCCCCACATCTCTGCATTTCCCTCGCATGAATCCCTATCTTATATGTGTTTGTGTCTGTCCTAACAGCTCGGCCTCCTCAACTCCCACCCGTGGGAAATAGTATAGAAACATGTCTGTGATGTGTGGAGCGGAGTTAGCACTTCCAGACTTCTCGCTTTCCTAGAGTGCTTCATGTCCACACAGCATGGCTCTGTGTGGGCTGTGTGTGGCCTGCGAGTGTTTCCGGGAGAATTCTCTCCTACGGTTCTTAAGTCATCGGTGTGCTTGCGAGTTCCTCCTCCTCCTCCTCCTCCTCCTCCTCCTCCTCCTCC